>CABFVX010002197.1:0-62226 GCA_902151425.1 Timema shepardi | reverse complement strand
TTTTTTTTTTTTTTTTTTAGTACTGAGCTAACAGCAAGATAAATAGTTGCTGGATGTCTCTTCTAAATAGTTAAATTAGTTTGTAATTCATGTGCTTTATAGTTAGTTAGCTCAAAAAGTGCACTTCATTTATTCTTAAACAAATAAATGATACAACTAAATCGTCCATACTTCCTCATTTAAACTAGTATTATAGTATGAAACAAAATGTTCAAAAACTAACTTTCAGGAAACTACATTTAAATGAATTTGGCTCCAAAAAATAAGACTGCAGTGTTATTTATCGTGTAAATCCCTACCCAAATCTGTTTTTTGAACAAAATAATCAATTATTTTTTTTGAAAAATTTCATATTTTCAATAAAGTCATCAGTATACTTTCCTTGTCCTGACTACATAATTTGTAGGGAATTGTAGCTCAGTGTGTGGAAAGATTAGCACGTACTAATGTACCGTTGCTCAGGGGACGGCCGAATGTACTAATCTTACATCCTTTCTGTGGAGACCCTTTCCATGTCCCGATGAGATAATAGTGATAGTTGAGTATGAGAGTGTGGAACCAGCGAAAACTCAATCTAACTTGAGCCTAACTAACCAAATCTGTGTGGCCGCTGGGGTAGTTACCCTTTCGGGGAAAAGCATCCTCGGTAGCAGCCGGGAATCGAACCCACGACCATTAGGCTCGTAAGCCAGGTTCACTAACCACTACACCATGGGGCCGTTCTCTTTTCAAGGTATGACAATATAACATATAAATATAAAGTTTGAACGAGATCCATCGAACCATTTTAACTGTAACTTCAGTTTTTAAACTTACTCGTTTTGCTTTCTTTCGACACATCGAAGAGAAAGTATTGGGATCGTCAAAAAAAATTTAAATTGGAAATTTTTATAATTGTCAACATTTCATGACCCCCTAAAACCAAAAATGTTGTTTTCGCAATGCTGTCTGTTTGTTTGTCGATATGTTTGTTCGTCTCTCTGTACTCCGAGCTATAGCCGAAACTATTCTACCAATTGGGATAATACGTGGTATCTAGGGCTTTCATAGGGACTCCCCGAGGGGTTTCTAGCCCTAAATTTAAGGGTAGTTTCCTGAAGAGCAAAGAGATAAAAAATATTTTTATTTTTTTCAAACTTAGCTCTAATGAATGTTATTAAATTGAAAACCTATACACTGTGCACCATAATAGACACAATATAGCAATCCTCATTTTCTCGTAAAAATGACTTTGATGGTACTTTACATGTGGAAATTCACCAATTTTTATAATTTCTCCACGACTATTTGGGATACAAAATAACTTATCATTGTAAAGTTGCAGTACTAGTAAAGATAAATATATTTTATTTGAAATATATTTTTATAAAACCAATAACTTCTGAGCTATAAACAAATATATATTCAATTCAGGTATTTGAAAATGAATTTAATTCTTATGCTCTTTGGTAGACAAAGATGTTTCTTTTCTCAATTTTTCTGTAACAATGTAGCTCCTAATACCATAGAATAAGTAACAGTGTACATTATTTCATTTATGAGATTTGATGTTATGGTTCTACAACAATGTTTAAACCTATTATTTACTTTTACAAATCATACGAGTTTTTAGTAAATATCTATTTTAAGATAATTAAAATCCGGATAAAGTATGTGCGGTGCATCGTACCATTTATTTTGTTTAGTTCAGGAACACTTATAATATGACAACCCAAGAAAATATTAAAATTAACCATTTTCACGATTGTAATATTTTACCTATGTAATAAAGCATAAAACCCAATTGAAACTACAAGGTGATGTGTTTTTACACTATCAGGCAAGATGTTACTCTAGGTTTTGTCAAAGCCATTCGACTCACTTTACATGTAGAACGTACAATTGCATCAAAATGTATCTTCTTTCCATTGTCGACGACGACGGATTTGAGGATGTCTCCTTTTATAAAAAGAAGAAAAAAAAGTTTGGTGTTCAAAAGAGCCATTTGTTTTATTCTCATAGAAATAACTCAAAGAAATTTGAATAAGACGGCGTACTATGTCTAACCTTTCACCTTTTTTCAAGAACCGTAAAAAATAAAGAACAAAAAAAAGAATCTTGGTAAAAATGTATGATGTTCGTGACCCTATATCATTGAAGGCATTGTTCCTACAAGTGGCGACATAGGTAGCTTTGTGTCCATTCAGAGTACCAAGGACGACACTGGGTGGAGGAGGAAAGGGAGTAAGAAGGAGTAGAGAGGAGCTTGAAGGGGTGAGCGAGACTTTAAATAACATTTATGACGTCAGGGATTAAAGTGCTACCCGCCTCGGTGGCGTAGTTGGCTAACGCGCTTGTCGTGTTGAGCTTGACTGCTGAGGACGGGGAGATCGAGGTTCGAATCTCGGTCGGGTGAACTGGAGGTGGTTTTTCCTAAATGGTTTACCACTTTGCCTTCACGAAAATGCGGGTTCACTTCCTCTAATTCAACCTTCCTAATCCATTTGCGTAATTAGTACTTAAAGCGTACAACCCGAATGGGTAGTAAGACGCGGTGCTAAATAATAATAATAATAATAATAATAATAATAATAATACGAAAAATTAAAGTGTTGCGTACAAGAATCAAACTATAATGAGAACATGAGAAGGAGAGGCTGACAGTATCGAAGGCTATGAAAACTAGTTTATATCTAAATATATTTTTAATTATTTCTTTGACACAGCGTCTTACTACCCATTCGGGCTACATGCATATGTACTAATCACGCTATGGGGTGATAATTAGTAAAGTTGAATTTACTGGAAGTGAACCTGCATTTAAGTGGAGGGAGACTGGAAAAACCGCTTAGAAAATAAAACTCATCTTCAGTACACCCAACCGGGATTCGCATCCCGATCTTCCCAACATCGGAGGTCTAGTCTATTTCGAGAGTGACGCCTTATACCATTCAAGCACCTAAGTTGATTTTTAATACAATAACAGCACCTTTGAACACGTGGACAAAGGAATCAATCTCGTCTTGTCTGGTTTCCCTGCAATGGGGAGGTCAAATATGCGGTTGGGTATAACAAGGTTGTATTTATTTCTGAATGGTTTCTCACTCTATCTCAATTTAAATGCTGGTACAGTACATCTACTCTAAATTCTACCTTCCTCATCTTTATGTATGGTTATTACTTATTAGGCTGTGGAACAAAAAGATCATATTGTATTTCTTATCATCACATCTTACTACCTGTTCAGCTTAGAGGCACTAGGATGAGGATGGAAGCTTTTATTTTAGAGGTAATCTACCTGTATTTGCGTGGAAGGAGAGATGGAACTCATTTAGGAAAAACTACTTATAATACACCCAGCCGGGATTCGATCCTCGATCGCTGTGGCATCAGCAGTCCAGTCTAACACGAAAGTGACGCCTTAGACAATTCGGCCACTAAAGCAGGTTATTAATATGTTATGTCATGTGATATTCATTGGTCATTTTTTGTAGATAGTTTACATACCGATTAAATAATACTAATAATGTATAATGTAGTTCAATTAAAAAAAAATTATAATCTAAAAGAAAATTTATTTCTATTTTCTAAGCTACCCTTCTTCGGGTGTTTTTAATATTCGCCCTTTTCCAAGATTTCATTGTGTTTTATATGTAAAATATAGTGCTAATATACTGGCTTTTAGTGATCTATTTTTACTTATTTACTGGAAATTTTCCACAATTATTATGTCTAAAGCAATCAATTTATAATTTTGTAAAAATCCAAATATATTTTTTGGCACTGTGAAAAAGCTAGCAGTCAGATGTTGAAGAACGTCATATTTTTATTAAGTTTTGATGCGGCCTACTGGTGTTAGTTCTGTTATAGAAACATCTAGAAAAGAAGAACATATGCTTATTGGTTCACTGAGCTATGTTCACAGATTTGTTTTTCTTCTTCATTTTATTTGAGGTATTTAAAGTGTAATTTTTGAACCCACTTATTTTATCAACACATGACATAAAAAATAATTGATATCGTAAACAGACACAACATCCCGCCCCCAGTCGTTAATTCATCACTGTGAACGGGGAAAGCCATATTTCAATGATAAAATTGTCGACCATGTCAGGAATCCTACCCAGGACCCTTAACTCAGTAGACAAACACGCTACTGACTGAGATAAGGTGTCGAACCATTGGAAAATAATTACTAGATAAATTGTTTTAGCTTAAGCCACTAGCTAGACTTTAGTTTCTTATTTGATTGTATGTAACCACAATGTTAAAGAACCCCTTATAGATGTGTGTGTATTTGTACATTTTAAGCTTTTGTCTTACATATATTTCAAGTTTAGTTTAACTAATCCACGAGCAAGGTGTGTTTTAAACCAGTTTTAGAAATTTTAAACCCTCCTCCCGTTTTCCTATTTTCTCTAGCTTCACCTTAGAATTTTACAAATATTCACAATTTTCTGGTTATTCTAGTACTTGTCAATAGCAGAAAGGGGTTTTTTTTCTACTCTCTTTGGAATTTTTTTATCCGGCCCACTCCTATTTTCAGGCATCTCATTTCAGACTTTTATTATTATATGGTTGCATTTGCTTGCCAAACTCCACTTTTCCACCGAAACGAGAAAAAAAATTAAAATTAATATGCTCTAAATTTATGGCTCCCAATTTGGAAATTTTAAACTTTAAAATTTTTCTTGCTAATATATATGCTTTCATATATATTTAACAAATAATTGTGAACTTGTATATTATATACTTGCACAAAGATATTTGTTAATATATATATCAGACTAAAGAATAAATTTGTCAGTCCAATAAAACTGCTAGATATATTTTTATTCAAACATTCATACGTGAAGCTTGTCTCTTTTTTTTTGTTACTTTCGACTAGTTTAACGCTTAATATTAATATTAGTTAATCTACATTTATTTCTTAAATGTACTGTAAAAATATTCCTATAACAATATATTATAATATTCACAATTTAAAAACTATAATTAAAATTGTGTCTCCAAGCTATGATGAAATAAAAAGTCAATGAAAACATAAATTGCTGTCAGTTTTTTTTATTTTCTTCAAAATTGTTTATTATGAACAACTAGTTTTAATTCCTAGGCACCCCTTGATTGTATATTTTGCAACCCACGAGGGATTCGTGTGCCCTGCCATCCCTGCCGCACATATTCATATTTTCATTTGTAGAGTCAACGGCGGTGTATGCTTTTAATCAGGCAAGCAAGTCGTGCCCGGCGAGGCTGGACTGTGACGTCAACTTGTTAACGAGGAAGAGCTGCCCGAGGCAGCTCACAGGTGGCAGCACCAGCAATGACAACACCCGACAAAGTACAATCTCGTCTAGAAACGTTAGAATATTATTATTATTATTATTATTATTATTATTATTATTATTATTATTAGCACCACTTCTTACTACCCGTTCGGGTTATACGCACTTACGCTAATGTGTAATGGTAGGGTGATTGTGAGATGAAATGGAGGACCTACAGTTTAACGTGGAATCCGAACCACGGTGGAGGCCTTGCATTCCCCACATTCACAAGATGTCTTGTCAGAGGTGAAGGAAGGTTTTGGTAATCAGATAAATCTGTGCAGGGACCGAGGATTGAACCCCGGCCGCCAGCACAGAAGTCTGACACCTTACAACGTTAGAATAACACTTTTATACAATAACCGTACAGATACGGACAACTNATTATTCTAGCAAAATGCAATGCACTTTTTTCTTTTTAATTAAAAAGTGATAAGTAAAAAAAAAGGTGCACTCTTTGAAAATGCGGACCATCATATTTTATTTAAATGTTCTTTGTCTTGTATTAATGCATTGAAATAGATAGGTTAGGTAAAATTAGGGTAGGTTAACTTCATAAATATGAATTAATTAAGTTTCCTCTACTAAGATTTTTTTAAACAACTCCAAAAATGAATATTTACGTAATTGAAAAATATATGATGTTGCGCTGAGAAATATAATTGGTTAAAAAAATCATTTTTAGTTTTTACACATCACTCTTTAACTTTAATTGAAGAATATATGAAAAAATGCGCATTTTTTATATTCTAAAAAAAAGTGCATTGCATTATACTAGAAAAAGGTTAATTAAAAGATAAAAGTGTTTTTTAACGTCTAGTTGTCCTGGCGCCCAGTTGTCCTAGACCGATCTTAACAACCGTTCGGGCTATATATATATAATCATATTTACCAATCACGCTTATGTCTGAGGGATTAGTAGGGTCTGAAAAAAGAGTTAATGTACCGGCACTTGCGTGGAAGGAGAATGGAATATAATTTAGGAATAAACACCCTCAATACACCTATTGGGGATTCGAATGCCAACTTTTCATGTCATCATGAACCCACGTTATTGCAAGACGTATTAAACCATTCGGCCACTAGAGTGAGTTGAATAATGTTCAAAAATGTATAACGTTCTTGGGTCTACACTCGTTAGTAATAAGTGGAACATAAAACGTACCGCTTGTCACCCACACCAGTGGGCGTGCGAGTAAAGAAGTGAAGTCTCGTTATGTTTGGCTAGCAAGTAATAGTGAGTTCAGCGTTCCTATCCAGAACAGCTATATTGATTAGTTTTTAGGTTTTTAGCACCGCATCTTACTACCCGTTCGGATGACCTGGTGGTCTAGGGGTAAGGCGTCAGACTTCTGTTTTGAGGATCCGGGGTTCAATCCTCGGTTCCGACACAAATTGATCTGATTACCAAACCCTTCCTTCACCTCTTGACAAGACATCTTGTGAATGTGGGGACTGCCTAGGCCTCCACCGTGGTTCGGATTCCACGTTAAACTGTAGGTCCTCCATTTCATCTCACAATCACCCTACCATCACACATTAGCGTATAGCCCGAACGGGTAGTAAGACGAGGTGCTAATAATAATAATAATAATAATAATAATACCAGTTCAAGCTATACGCTTATAAATTAATTATGTTAGTGGTTTTAGGGGTTAGGAAGTTTATATTTATAAGTAGTGTGCCCGCATTTGCGTCGAGGGAGAGTGGAAAACTTTATTTTAATCCTCTTTCACTACATCCGACCGAAATTTGAACCTGTATCTCCCCGTCATCGGCAGTTTATTCAACTGCGATAGTTGCGCGTTAGAACATACGGTCCCCCTAGCAGGTGCTTTTTATTTGAATTGTTAATGATTTCCTTCTATTATTCCAAGCAAATGCGCTCACCATATTAATATTGTAACTTGGACGTGTAGTAAGACTCGGATAGCTCAAACGGACAGTAATCATACTTGTAGGAAAAAATAATAGTTTTATTCTTCCGCCCACATTATAGTGTTCTATAATTAACCAATAATAATCGATGTTTTGTTTTACATGTTGAGCACCTAAGGCTATTTAAACCTCGCTTTAATCTATATGGGGGCATCCCATTTTGTTGGAACTCAAAGTAAGTCATCATCCCTTACCCCACCCACTAAGTTGAGCTGTCAAATCCAAATGTGACCAATAGTACTATTTAGCTTAAAACATTTCTCTTTCAGTCTCGCTGAAGATTTTTTCCAGCAAAATAATTGATTTAAGTTACTTAGAGAACAAATGTCAATGCACAGTTTTAACAAATATATCAATTATAAGCTTAAATTAGTGATTCAAATATTTAAAATCATTACAGTTAATGAGTTATAGGGGGTAAAACTTGCTATTTTATGATTTTCACGTACCGTTGTTAAGGTAAAGTATTTATTATTACTATTATTATTATTAGCACCGCGTCTTACTAACTGTTCGGGTTATACGCACTTACGCTAATGTGTAATGGTAGGGTGATTGTGAGATTACAGTTTAACGTGGAATCCGAACCACGGTGGAGGCCTGGCATTCCCCACATTCACAAGATGTCTTGTCAGAGGTGAAGGAAGGGGATGGTATCCAGATAAAGTTGTGCCGGGACTGAGGATTGAACCCCGGCCGCCAGCACAGAAGTCTGACACCTTACCCCTAGACCACCACGTCACCTGGTAAAGTAATTAATGTATATGTCTTGAATTTAGAATAACTAGAAATTCACATGGGGTACGCACAGGGAAATATTTATATTTTGTCAAAGAAAAATAATTTAAATGTATAAGAAACCTTAAATGATTTTAAAACCCATATTTAACTATACAAAAATGCTGTTCACTTATGCATAAATAATTTGATTTTATCTCTTTTTGTATACAAGGTCTTTATTTAGAATTAATTTGTTAATTCTAACTTAGCTCAACTCATTCATTTTCCCCTATCTTTGAGACCACTTTAACTGTAATGTTACAACTTGTCATGATGGTTATTTTTAGGTAAAAGGTCAAAAATCTTTTGGGATTCTTTGGGATTCGAGCCTTAAGAGAGTTAAACGGAAAGGGGGTGGTTTTGAATCGTTTAAAAATGTCAAAAGATACGAAACCTACCTGGTCAAAATTGTTAAAATTCACATAACCCTTGGAGATATTTAGTGTTCATCATCTGAATATTAAAATAAAAAAAATAGATGTCTTTGAAATGTATTTAGAAGGGTCATTACCTGGATTATTTTTAGATAAAAAGTTTCTTAGAGCTATTTAAAAAGGGACCATCCTTAGAACTTTTTGGAAAATTCGATGCCTCTATAATTTATTTGGATTGATCCTCATCTGGAGTTTTTAATTAGATGTATATAGAAGTTATCTGGATTTGTTTATTAATGTTAATTAGAGTTAATTACTTGCCTCTCCCACCAAATAGTTATTTATTACATTATTTTTTGTATTTAATTTTTTTTTAATTAACATTAGGGAGGTTCATGACCTGCCCGGTCCCCCTGTGGACACAACTATGTTCGCCACCCCTGTGGCTAAGTTAAAATATCTGTTGACCACCCTCTGCTTGACATGAAACCTGGATTAATTTGAATATTGTTTCTAAGGGATCTGCTCATGGCTAATACAACCCACCCCTCTTCCCCTCTCCTACAACTCGCTCTCGTTCAAGTGTTACTGTCATCACGATGAAACATTGTCTCCCTGGCCCAACCTGACGTTAAAATGGCTTGTTCTGAATGTTGTAGCTGTCACCTACTTCTCTCAAAGTTTGAGGTTACAGCTTTGGTTGAACAGGAAACACCGTCCGGATTCTAAAACTTGAAATCAACGCTTTTCATAAGTTGGGTTTTGAGAGTTTGCTGCGTGGTAGACCCACCTAGGTAGGAGATATGTCAAGTGACAGCTGGCAGAATGTTCTTTATTGTAAACACTGGCTGAAAGTGGCTAATGTCAACCTAGGAGGAAATAATTATCGATAATAATAAAAAAAAGACATGTTTGTCTGTGTGCGATGCCCAGATAAATCTACGATAAGCAGATATCTGAAATGTTTAACATAGATGGACGGAAAGGGAGTCTAAATGCACCTCGAAGCCGGATTTTTAAAATTTTAATCAGCTTTTTAATTGGGATATTTCTATCAAATTTTTGAAGAAAATATTGTTAATCTGGTTTATAATTACTCTTCAGAGATTTTCATGGTATATCGGGCACCATAGGGGGTGGTGGTGGTGGGGGGTTTATATAATTCTTATACCACAATGGGTCATGGGCAACGCCATGCGGGATTGCTAGTTGATAATATAGTAATACTAATAAAACAATAATTATTTTCGAATGGGCTTACATTAGTCACTTTTTAGTCAATGTTTGAAAAAAATAACCTTCTAGCTATCAGATTCACCTTCTCCTACATTAGATGGGGTGTATAGGAATATACTTGGTAAACAGGGCCGCTTAAATTTTAATTTAGTTCTCGGACCAACTTACATTTTATCACGTAATTTTGGTCCAAACAGTGATATAGAAAGGAAATCATTACAAGTAAGAAGAAATCATGGATATACGTGTTCTTGATTATTACTATTAGGATTTTAGTCGAGATTTTATAAAATTATTCCTTATACTTTTCTGTAGCCTGTAACCTGTAGCCTGTAGTTTGTAGGCTGTAGAATTTCTATAAAAGTTTGCGGAGAAAAATTGTAAGATAAACTCAGAGACCTTGCTTGACCAATCAAGTTTTAAACTTTTATAAATTTATTCTCATCCCGTTATTTAAGGCGAAGAGAAAGGGTTTTCCTGATTTGAATTATTTTATGTTTCCCACTATTTTCCATCATTGTCACAGGAAAGTCGTTTACATCTCAAGGTATTCAAATATTCCAAGACCAAACCTTCGAGTATAGTATTTTAACCCTGTAGTGATAGTTTGTTTGACGAATACTAGATAAATTTAATTTTTGCTCCATAAAACGATTACGATTTAATAGTTTTTATATTTACGTAATAGTTTCAAAGTGGCCACATTTATACTGAAGACCACGCTTTCAATAAAATATTACGCCGGCTGCAGATTAAAACTTCTGCATCGCCATCAAACACGGCATAAGAGATTTAACACACTTTGTACTGGAACTTTAATGGAATATTATCTGCTGAACAACCAAATATATATGGGTTTGAATCACTATCTACTGTACCGAGGGTGGTTATTCCTTAATGGTTTTTAACTCTCCCTCCACGCAAATACGTGTTAGTGTGTATATATGTACAACCCAAACGGGTAGTAAGATGGGGCGTTATACATAATTATACATAATAACATATTATATAGAAGAGAGTGCTTAAATCCGGCCCCCCCATTTTGATTCTGATTTTTTTTAATTGAAAATTGTTAAAAGTTATCTTTTAAAGCATATAATGTATACTTCATAATTTTATTTACTATGTATATTACTTTAAAAAAAATGAAGAAAAAGTTTTTCCCAAAACATTACACTTTTGCAATTTTTAAAAAGGTTGCCTAAATTGGACCCCTAGTACAAAAAACCAAAATAACACCAAAAATATATAAAAAGGGATTAAATCAGAGAAAACATTGTATAATTTACACTTGTAATGCATCAATTACACTTTTTAATACATAAAAAATAGGTTATTAATTAGTAGATCATAACAGTTAATTACTTCTACAATTCATTTGAGAATTATTTACTTAGGCTGGCGACAAAAATCACAAATATAAGTGTTTTTTTCAGCCCCTGCACCATCAGCATAGGCCCACAAATAACACACTACGCACATGACCCGAAGTCCCCCTTTAGTGTCATCTGAAAACTTGCCATCACAAAAATACACCACACATCATCGTCTGTGGAAGAGGAAACTCCTGAAGGAAACTCTAAATTTGATGTACTGGAGGACACAACTTCACCATCTTCGCTTCTGAATTCTTCGACTTTTTTTTTTCAAAACTGAGACACTTTTTCACTAGATCTTTAACTTTCTTAGTGCCCGAAGGCTCTAGTGCAGGTGCTGACCCACGCCCCTGGCCACGGTTTCTCCCGCGTTCACCCCCACGAATCTCCGATCGCTTTTTACCTTTGGCTTCCACCAATTTGGCTTTGTAAGGCGTAGATTTATATGACCACAGAACTGCAAGCCTTTCGTCCCCTTATGGATTTTTGGAACGGGTGTGATTTCAAACAGGCTAGTTTTAGAAGTCGTGGTACTTTGAGAATCTTCAAGAAACTGTTGACAGAGGAACACCCTGAGATGCTGAAGATGTTTATGGTTGATTTGGGTCAAACTTCAGGTCAATAACTTGTGATTCGTCATTATCACATTCTTTTGTTCTCTTGGAGGCTCGGATGATTTCCTGCTGTCTTTTTTTTTTAGCACAGATTCATAAAAAGAATAATCTTACTCTTTGTTGGCCTCTTCAATGTATTCAGCATCTGAAAACTGGTATTTGTTCAAGGGGTGTATATATATATATATATATATATATATATATATGCCTGTTACTTCAAATCCGTTAATTGCTATTTGAGCAGTTTGGAATCTAATATAGGCTCTGCCGGACAGCTCCATCACATCAAAAACACTGATAGCACGTCCATTGTGCCTTAACCACTTCCTGATTTCCTCGCTATAGTAGACTTTGAGAAGACCCATGAAAGTCTCATCTAAGTGTTGTAGCTTGTGTGAGCAGTGAGGTGACGGCGAAACAATCGTAACATTGTTTTGTTTTAATGAAACGAATAGCCGAAGCTATTGTTGATGCATTTTAGAGAGGATACTATCTCATAGATATAATATTCAGAAAATTGAAAAATGACACCTGGACACGGGAATCGAACCCGAAGGTCCCGGGTTCGATTCCCGTGTCCAGGTGTCATTTTTCAATTTTCAGAATATAATTGTTTTGTTTTGCCAGATCGATCAATTCAATATTGTATGTGTGGCTGTCATGACCATCCAAAATAACAGCACAGGTTTTGCCTTTGTGGGACTGGAATACTCGATGAAGTGTCGAAACCACTCTGTGTGAAAGAATTTGTTTGGATCCAACCTGAAAGGTGTGCTGCAAAAATTGTTCCTGGTGGAGCCCCCTTTTTTAACTGTTAACTCATATTTTTCCTCGGAAAAATTACTAAGGGAGGCACAAAATAACCAGCTACGTTCATGCAAGCAACAAATGTTATAATAGCTCCTCGTTCTCCTGACGTCAAAGCAACTACCTGTTGTTGTTTTTTTACCCCAAAGGCCATTTACTTTTGGTACTTTTGATTATACAGTAGTAATACCACTCTCGTCGACATTGTAAATTCTGTCAGGAGTGAATTTATCCTTTTCGTAAACATCTTCAAGGAGCTTAGTCGATTCCAGCCAGAGGTTGAGGGGGTTTCCTTAACTTAATAGTTTACCACTCTCGCATTCATGCAAGGTACAGTCAGCTCGTTAGTGTGGTTAAATGTGGATAGGATAGGAAGAAGTCGTGCAAAATCAAGCAAATGAAATAAGTTTTTATTTTTTATCGTATGGCATTACTGACCAAGAGAGACATGACACCCGGTTCGGTCGCCTGTATGTAGACTATTCTTCGCTCTGGTGGCATTGAACATTGACCAAGGTACACCATAGGAGGTTATCTACACGTACCCGCAAAGAGATGATAACCGTGAATATAGAGGTGTGAGCCAGTGAGAGTCTTAAAGCTTAACTTTGGCCTAATTTACCAACCCCCGGTGATCGTTGGCTTAATTACCTTTAAGAGAACAATACCCAAGGTACCAGCCGGGTATCGAATTCCGGCACACTAGATTCGTACACAGGTAAACTGAGCACTACGCCACGTGGCTGGATAATTGAGAAGATAACAGTATTATTAGTATTATAAGATTATACAACTTTGGATCGAAAGGCCGAGGTTCTATCTCATCCAAATGCACTCGGAGAATATTCTCTCAGCTTGGTTCATGGATCTTCTCACCAAGTGAGGTGTGGTAAAAATCCTTGTGATCTAACCTACTCATTGTTTCTCCCAAGACGAGAGAGGTTTTTTTCAACGTATCTTAGTAACTGTTCTGGTTATCCACATTGATATACATGTTTAATTAATGATTGGGTAAGGACGATTAAGATATATTTAAGAGCAAATTCACCCGCATTTACGATGAGGTAAAGTGTTAAGCCATAATTAAAAACGGCCTTAGGTATACTTATAAATATGAGTACTATTTATGAAAAATACTTATAAAATTGCTTAGGATTTGCCATTTACAAAATATATTAAAATATTTACCTGTCCTTGAGAAAATGTTTTTTGTTTACTATCACAATTATGGTTAAAATTGAATTCCACTTTTGTGAAACCAGATAGAAGGTAATTTTCAATCTCAAATAGGTTTATATTTCTGTAGTTTTAGTTTCTGTTAAGAGACCACGTTCACAAAGATATATAAAGGCAGAGAGCATGATTGCTTGTGTTGATTTATTTGTCAAAACAAAACTTTTTTTAAGAACTTGAGGAATCCGCATGGAGACAACCATTTTGTAAAAACCACCCTCATTACATCTGACTGGTATTCGAACCCCGATATCCCCGTCATCAACAGTCTAGTCTATTGCGAGAGTGACGCCTTAGACCGTGCGGCTACATAAACGGGTTCCTTTTGCACCAGGTGGTGGAGTAACAAGGACTTGTAATAAATATGTAATAGATGGAATACTTTGGATGCTTGTAAATGTTTTCTCAAGCTGAGCGATAAACATCAAGTGATGCATAGTAAGATACAACAAAGCCTTAGCGAACCAAACCTATCCTAACCTAACCTGAACAAGCCTAATCTAATATAAGGCAGAAAGATTGGTATGGCCGAATTCATATCTACCCACAGGCAGGTCTATCATCCTGGTCAGTGATCGTGGCCCAACTAAGATATTAACTTTTGGGACAAGGTAGCTCGTGGCCAAACAGTTGTTCGTCGGTCTTACCATCACGTGTAGATACACCAATAACCTAGGAATGAGGAAGGTAGAATTAAGAAGAAACGTAATCGCATTTACGTAGTAGAAGAGTGGGGAACATTTTAGGATTCTATCACCCACCTTCCTAACTCCGGCAAACCAAACTCGATGGGCCTGGCGTCTGTGATTGCTTTATGTCACCTCTTCGTGACGTCATGCACCCGCTCTGACACCCCCAAACTTCCGCCAGACCGCGTGGTTCGCTTGCGGGAAGGGTTCTTCCGCTTGTGAACGTAGACCCGTTTAGGGATGTTAGGCATTGGTTGTGTGATGGCTAGTTGTCCGGAGGGTTGGTTCACAACCCTCCTCATGGGTGGTTACAAAATATACCTAAAAAGTGACTAGGTTTCCCTAAATAGCTTTAATCTATTGTGCGCGATTGTTAAGTTGATTAAGCTGGAAAGCTTTTTTTGCAAATACTTAACAGATAAAAGGGAAAAAACTCCCATTGAATGGATTTATCGTGTACTTACTTGAACGTTTCAGATAACATTAAAATGTATTTTGAAAAACGTTTTAGTAAATTAAATAAACTTACGTTTTTGGGAGATCGACCAATTTTATTACACGTTTAGTCCACGTATCCACCGGTGATCGTACCATTCTTCTTTGCAACTTCAATTACAAGTGATAGCCAGATGCTAAAATTGGAATCTCTCCAATGGCTTCCAAGCGCGTGGGTTAGGTTAGGTTTTTTGTACGTCCACCCTGCATTTTGATTCATGCTCAGGTAGGAAGATTAGATACACGCCCATAGACGATGCCACTCTCAAGTATTGTTTTATTCATGTGGTGGTTGGAAGGGAGAAGCAAAAACTAATCTATCACCAACCCCTACTAGTCTCGGTTATCACCTTGCTCGGAACTGGACCTAAAGCTATAAAACCATACGGGTCCAGAATTGTTTAAAAAAAACAGGTGAAATGTGTGGATCTCCCCGTTTTAATTTACAAATAGACTACGGGAAATTGTGAAAATTTAAAGGATGAAAAAGGGGATGAGAGAATATAACGTTGAGAGGACGTTGGTTGAAGATGAAAATACATACAGCGGTGAATAATAAGTGTTACCAAGGTTTATGGTGCTCTTTTATTTTTACTAGTGAATCGAGTCGGCTAGCTCAAAGAAACAGGAGGGAAACGGATCTGGACAACTGAGCACCGCCATCTGGGCCCCGCCAACTGGGCGCCAAAAGTAACCCCACTTTTTTCTTTAAATTTTTGCTTTTTTTCCAGCCTGATGCCATGCGATTTTTTTTCTTTTTAATTAAAAAGTTATCGGTAAAAGCAAAAGATGCACTCTTTTATTATGCGCAACATCATATTTTATTTAAATGTTCTTTGTCTTGTATTAATTCATTTCAATAGCTAGGCTAGGTAAGGTTAGGTTAGGTTAACTTTATAAATATGAACTAATTAGGTTTCCTCTCGGGTGACCTGGCGGTCTAGGGGTAAGGCGTCAGACTCCTGTTTTGGGGATCCGAGGTTCAATCCTCGGTTCCGACACAAATTTATCTGATTACCAAACAACAACTCCAAAAATGAATATTTACGTAATTGAAAAATATATATGATGTTGCGCTGAAAAATATGATTAATTAAAAAAAAATTTTTTACCCATCACTTTTTAATCTTAATTGAAGAATATATGAAAAAATTGCACATTTTTATAGTATAAAAAAAGTGCATTTCATTATACTAGAAAAAAGTAAATATAAAATAAAAAGTGTTTTTAACGTCCAGTTGTCCGAGCGCCCAGTTGTCCTGATTCCCAGTTCGCGCGCGTCCAGTTGTCCTAAACCGGGAGTCAAACGGCCAACAACGACGTAAATATGACAAGTACACCTTAACTAAGTCGGTAGTCTGTCTGTCCACTGAGATGAGGCTACCGGGTTTGATTCCTGACGTGGCCGAAAATTTACCATGGGTTGATCTTCCCTTTCACAGTGATGAATCAACGGTTGGGGGCTGGATGTTGTGTCTACTCTAGATTTAAGTTAGCTTATAAGTATTGTGCTAATAAAATCAGTCGGTTCCGAAAGTGCACTTTGAATACTTAAAATAAATGAAAAATAAGGTATGGAGACGTGAGGACAAAGGTGAGATGGTTTTTACTATCGAATAACAAAAAACGCAGTTTATATTCCGATTTCATGTGAAATGTTTAAAGCTATTCAATTGAATATATTTCAGTTCTGCTTTAACTTTTCGCCATATGTGTGAATCAAGAGTAACCTGTACACTCCCATGGAAATACAATATTACAACTGTATTATAAAGTATGGATTAAAAAGAAGTGTTTTAAAAATACAACAAAATACAGGAAAGGCTCCCATCAAACTCGTTGTTTGATTTACATATTTATATCTAGTATCCTGTCATTAGGAAATAAGCTTCAGGCAAGGCCTTTTCAAAGAAAATCCATACCAAAAATTAATATTTTTAGGGCTGTGGATCTATTGTTTGGAGTAGTTGCCACGTGTTTACTGACAACTGTTTTTATTTATCTCACTACAAAGGGTTTATTGATGAATATTCATGATCAACGCCAAACGAACAATACCAGCAATTGGGCTCGTCCCTGTTGACTGCTTGCGCCCCCGGCGTCTAATGGGGTAATTGAATTGATTAACTTTACTGTTACGAACAGTAGAAATAATGTAACATTTTGTGGTACCACTAATTTACATTCATTATCATTTACATCTTTAGTATTGTAGCATGTCACTCAAGTAAAATGACCTCTATAAACCGTAATCTGCACAAAATACTAAACTGAAATAAAGGAATCCAAAGAAGAGAATTAAAACTGATATATTCTGCAATAATATAATTTGTGTTCTACTTACATTAAGTGGATGTTCCCGGGTACAAACACCATGATTCAACAAATAATTTTGCAAGTATGGCGGAAGCGAAGAAATGGAAGTTTAAACAGACATTTGAACACTCAATGTTGACGAAGGACCTGACTGTCTTTGGTTCGATGCCTCGAGCTACGAGCACTGCTGCCCTAGCGGACTTCCTTGGCAACTCCTTCCCCACTATCCCCCCCAACCCTCCTCCCCTTCCTTCCTTTTCCCTCATTACATGCCCATATTTGGTCCTGTTTAGAGTCAGAAAAAAGAGTATATAACGGGTGGTCCCTAGGTTCATTCTACTGTAGTTCATCATTTTATATCCTCGAAGGAGGAACCACTGCTCCAGCACCTGAAGTATAAACTGGTGGTCTTGATGTTTGGGTCGTGGTTATAACCGCTTAGACGCCGAGGGAATCTCGTCTGATGTTCCAAGTATTCGACAAATATCCAAGTCCTTCAGACTTGCTGTTTTAGTCAGGGTGATTAAATTTTGTGTCTGTGTCCTTCTGACTTAGTTTAGTTAGTCGAAGCGGCTAAAATGTTTATTAAGCCTTTCAGACTTGTTGCAGTGGTCAAAGAGACTAATTGTATTTCTGTTAGTCGAAGCAGCTATAATGTTTTCTAAGTCCTTCAGACTTGTTGCAGTGGTCAAAGAGACTAATTGTATTTCTGTTAGTCGAAGCAGCTATAATGTTTTCTAAGCCCTTCGGACTTGTTGTTTTGGTCAGGATGACTAAATTTTGTTGTGTGTCAATTTAACTTAATTTCTTTAGTCAGATAGTCTGATTATATAGTTTCCCTCTGTTCATATGACATAGCTTAAATATAGTGGCTTTGAGCTCTATATGTAATAAGGACCTTGCTCTAAGGGTCCTCTTCTCTATAAGTTCATTATTCCGTTTTAAGTCCTTATGACTTCACAATATCCCACGACGCCGTGGACGTCATGCTCCCTTGTTCGAATTTGTGTATGACTACAAGCAGGTTGTCTAACGCCTTTATTTGAGGACCTAGTTAGGTCAGTATCTCACAACATTCTTGTTGGCACCCCCTTTCTGTGTTACTATTTTGGGTACGCAAAGTGTGGAGCACGGCTAATTTTGTATAGTGGCCCGCACATGTAGTATTTTCATTTGCCCCTTGTTGGCACCTCATTTGTCCAAATATTTAAAATTAGTGTGTACTAGATTTGATGTATACCCCAAGGTGTGGGTAATGGTATGAATTTACTATTGAGTGGGTGACCTGGCGGTCTAGGAGTAAGGTGTCGGACTTCTATGCTGGTGGCCGGGGTTCAATCCTCGGTCCCGGCACAGATTTATCTGATTACCAAACCCTTCCTTCACCTCTGACAAGACATCTTGTGAACGTGGGGAATGCCAGGCCTCCACCGTGGTTCGGATTCCACGTTAAACTGTAGGTCCTCCATTTCATCTCACAATCACCCTACCATTACCCATTAGCGTAAGTGCGTATAACCCGAACGGGTAGTAAGACGCGGTGCTAATAATAATAATAATAATAATAATAATAATAATACTATTGAGTGTTCTGGCAGTATCCACTGGGAAAGGACCGGCCATAGCACAATTTTGTGTTTACGCCTGATTGTTAGCCATCTGCTAATGTAATTGACAGACCGTCCTCTTACCATTTATTATTTAGTGTATGTATGGGACCTTTCTTAATTTCAAATCAAGCTAGTTAGCTTGGCCGACATTCAGCTTAGTAACTTTGAAACCATAGGATTTGCAGGGAAGTTCCTATATGTTTGGAGTTGTTAAATCTTATCATATTTATCAGTTTAAAACTTAATGCTTTTCTTTATAATTCTAAGAGTTACACGTTTACCCTAACAAATTTAACGGACATTTAATACGGTTTATTTTTCCTTGGTCCTGCATTTAATATTTTTTTTATAAATTGTAACCCTATATCATCTTTTTATGGTTTTTTTTATAATAAATCTATTATTTTTACCTATTTATTTCTCTTACTCTTATGAAATATTTCCCTGTCTCTACTTTGTCTTACATTTACTTTGTAATAGTTATCGTAACCTCCTCTACATATTAATCTTGAAGGGGAAGTCACGATACAGTATAGTTTTATGTTGTCGCATAGATATCACGTTAATAACTTTAAAATAATATGTACAGAACTTTCAAAACTTCGCATCTTACAAACTCTCTGGAGTATGCTTATACATTTACTCTAATGGGGTCAAGACGAGGAAGGTATAGCTTAGAAGGAGTGTTTCCTCATTTGCGTGGGGAGAGAGTAGAAACCATTTATAGATGAAAACAACATTATCACACTGGGCCAGGATTTGAACCCCAACCTCTCCATCATCGGTAAGCCATGGAATATGAGACTGATGCCTTTGTTAACGTATCTACCAGTGTAAGGGGTTGAGATGAGGGTGAATTTTTAGTATATGTAACACCATTCACTTCAAAAGAAGGTTGGACACCATTGTGTGGATAAAATAAACCACCAATGAGCCTGACTCGGATTCAAACTTTGGCTTCCATAATCACAGTTATTAGCCAATCTAGCAGTCAACCAAATTAATACAAAATAACAAATAGTAAGAGAAGATTGACAAATTTGGTATGACAGAATATTGAAAGAATATTTTCAAAAATAGGATTTTAGTAAACTACCCTTAAGCAAATTAGTTTGATTTAGTTTATAAAGGATACCTGTACACGGGAATTAAACCCGGACGATTCCCGTATCCCCGTGTACTTTTTCAACAAGTTTAAATTAATTAAATTGTGATCTCCATGTGGAAATTCCCGTAATTACAATGATGTGTGTTGATGCCCCGAATAAAGTGAACAAACATTTTGCTAAACACAATAAATACACTTAGTATATACATTTTAAACTGAATTGTTCAAATATTTTTAACAAATTTCAATTTTTTTCGAAGATACGTTTTTCATATCCATTTATAAATATACCTTCATGGCCATTTTCTAAAAACTTCAAATTTATAAATGTAGTCATAAGTAAACTACCTTTGAATTTATTTAATTTAGAAAAATACAAAATTAAGCCCCACGGCATGAGCCCACAAGCGAACTATACCGACCGTGAGGCCACCGCCGTTAGCGATGATAGTGCCAACATTTGCGGATAGAGGGTGTCATGTAGTCAGCACAACAAGCCCTGCTGCCAATGATCTCAGTTTTCTAGACCGGAGCCACTATTTCTTTATTAAAGTAGCTCCTCATTTGTCCTTACGTGGCTGAGTTTGACCTTGGTCCAGACACAGGCTCACAGATACATTTTGGAAAAGACGGGAATCGAACCTGTGACCTCTGGATCTGTAACCAGAAACTATGACCCCAATATCACAGCGGTGGTCTTAGAAAAATAAACATTGCCAAATATAGTTTAACTTTTTTAGTTAGGATACCTACATTTTTTGTACATTTGTGATTAACAAACGCCCTTCTTACAGGTTCCAACCCGACTCAGTGGCGTAGCTAGCTAAAGCGCTAGTTTCTTGTTGAGATAGACTGCCAAGTACGGGGAGAACAAGGTTTGAATCTCGCTCGGATAAACTGGAGGTGGTTTTTCCTAAAAGGTTTTCCAGTCTCCTTCCGCGCAAATGTGGGTTCACATCCTCTATATTCAACCTTACCAGTTCCTAATCCACTATCGTAAATAGTATTTAAGCGTATAACCCGAACGGTTAGTAATACGTGGTGCTAAGTATTCAGGTTCTATTTTTTTTAACTTGGGGTTTAATTAAAATTAGGAAGTCATGGTTTACTTCACGTCTTTTATGTAAGTATTTTTTTTAGTAGGAGGATATTTGATAAGTTTGACATGTTTACGTCAAGTTTGATTTAAAATCTTTAATTGCATACTCCTCAGTAACTAATTGTTTTAAGAGACTTACTGCTTTTAATATATTGATGTTTAAGAAGTTCATACATGTTTATATGAACACACGGATCATGTTCGTCTGGTTTATTTTGCTTAGTAAATATTGTTTATGAACAAACAAGACGTTGAAGTTTAATAATATAATATATAAATATTAATAAAATTTATTCCAAATATATCTTTATGGTGATTTGTATTATGTTCATGTAATAAGGCAGCCTCTCCTTAATTGAATTTACTAGGTGAACAACTATGGTTATTTGAAACAAATTGTTGTAGCTATTTTCAAAAATCAGTCTTCAGTAAACTACTAACAAATTAATTTACTAAGAAAATAAATATATCAAATTATGTTTGTTGTAAAAAAAACTTACCAGATACCATTTTAAGCCAAATCGTTCAAGCGATTAAAATATTTCAAATTGCTTTAAAAAAAAGTGTCACTTGTAAACTAACCTTGAGGGATTTTTTTTTTTTCATGTCATACACTTCCCAGGTAAACATTTTATACAAAATCGTTAAGACCATTCTCGAAATAATTTGAATTTTTAAAAATCCTTCATCAATAAACTACCCTTAAGCTAATTTTAACCTAAAAATCGAGTATACAATGTTATTTATTTGGTCAAACACTCCTAAATATACATTTTGAACACAATTGCTAAAGCTGTTTTTGAAAAAAAAAAAGTACTTAAAGAAATCTAGATATCAAGTTTGAACCAAAACAATCAAACAGATTCATATTAGTGCCCAGGGATGACCATACATACAGAGAGACAGACAGACAGACATGTGGACAGACAGAGCTGTAACATCCCTTTTTTGAGGTACAGGAGCAAATAAAACGTAAAGATGTATTACAATCTCTAAGCCAAAAACTCAATGATAAATTTGTCCTGTGTCGTATCATATTTCACTTAATTTATATCAAAACGACAAGTGTTAGAACTTTTTTCATTAGGGTTTTAGGGGGTTGTTGACTCGTTGTCACCCTCACGTCTCAAGTGGTGGCCTATTGTTTCTTGGAGAGTAACAGCACTGGCGCCCCTGGTGGTCTGAAGGTTCATTCATGTTTGATGGCACCACTTAAAGCTCATTAACTCAGAGCAGCTGCTTCCCAACTTTTTGGCCAATTACCCAATTCTTGTCTCCCTTTTTCTTGTTTCGCGGGGCTTCTTTGTGTGAGCTTCCAGTGTCATGGTAGAAGTGCCACAGCTTAAGGTTGCACATTTTTATTGATTGTAGTACATCACTTATTTAAGCATTAATATTTTATATGTTTTATAATACGGTTCCTCTAGTCTAGAGTACCAGGACGCCCAACTAAAATACATACTCCTCCATTTTTACTAAAATTTTGAGTACAGTTTTTTTAATACGTTAAATGTCTTAGCTTCAAAAAGAAATATTGATAATCAAAATAAGACAATTTGCACATGAATGTGTTTTAGTTCTTTTTATATATTCTTCCGTTTTTCAATAATAATTATGGGTGACCTGGTGTTCTAGGAGTTAGGTGTCAGACTTCTGTGCTGGGGGTCCGGGGCTCAATCCTCGGTCCCGGCACAGATTTATCTGATTACCAAACCCTTCCTTCACCTCTGACAAGAAGTGTATTAATCACAACTTGTGAATGTTGGGAATTCCAGGCCTCCACCGTGGTTCGGATTCCACGTTAAACTGTAGGTCCTCCATTTCATCTCACAATCACCCTACACATTAGTGTAAGTGCGTACAACCCGGACGGGTAGTAAGACACGGTGATATTAATAATAATAATAATACAAATTTTCAGACATTAAAATGTTTAATGAAATGGTTAATTTTACTCGAATATATTATTTTGAAATAAAATATAAGATTATAAAAACTATGCTTCCTGGTTCCCTGATCGTCCTTTAACTTTTTTCTAGCTTAGTGCTGAAGACAGAAACGCACAGAGTAGGAGCTATATTCAAGAGGTATAGGTACTGTATTTTCAAAAATTTTGAAAAATAAATAATCCGGACTGAATTGATCCCCAATTAGTCAGAATTATAAACATTCTACTGTAGCTCTTCTATTTTGATACGTCACTTTTAAAAACGTTATTAAATGAATACGGTCATTTCATTTAAACTTATTATATGGTTACTAAATCTCATCTTTATTTTACAATTTATAATCTATATGATGATACAAATCCATGTGTAAAAAATTGTATCTGTGGTCGAAGGAAGGGCATATGACCTCATTTATGAGATAAAAAAACCGCTGTATCAATTAACAAAATAGTATTTTTTTAAATATCCTTAGCGTAGATATTAAATCAAATTTATCTCCGTGATTAAGTCGTACTGAAAGCATAAAAGATGTTTCAAAATCAATAGCTAAGATTTGCATAATTGTTTTTGTTTGATTTTAAAAAGTATTCTGTATCCAGATTGTATGGTTTTTTAATGCAAAGAATCTTTACTAGCATAGCTACGTTTCCAGTAGCTGAAAGTACACTATATCAGTCTTCTAAAATATTAATCTAATTATTACTTGACTTTACGCTGTATTTAAGATAGGTAATGGCTTAACTATAAACATTCTCCTCTTTAACAAGCAAGTTGAAGAATTTTAATATGAGATTCAAGTTTAAGAGAATGGTTTTCCTTAATCACAGCCGGAAAAGTTTTCCTGAATAATTAATGCTCTTATGAATCTATAATTATTTAAAAAAACTTAAGGAAGAACATTTGTTCTGGTTTTATTTTTACATGTTTTATATAACATTAAAAAATGAATATAACTATCCATAATACCCGTATCGGTGGGCACGCAGACTGTCGGACTCATCTAGTCCAATCTTCGGGTAACTAAGAGGTTTTGGTTTGAATCTTGGAAAGTGAACTGAGGGTGTTTTTTGTACATTATTTTCTCACTCTACCTCCACGCAAATGTGGGTATATTACCTCTAAATTCCAACTTGTTCATTACTCCATTAAAGTAATTAAACGCGGATAGCATGGATGAATATTAAGACATTGTGGTAAAAAAAAATATTAAACACACAAATATGCATGGCACACTCTAAATTTAATTCAAGCTATCAAACTTAAATTGTGGCTTAAACTGACAAATCTAACTCACCACCAGTGTATTCTACCATCGTGTATGCCTCTTGAGTTGACAAATTAGGAGTAGAGATCAAATCTCACCTGGACACAAAGATGAAAGGTTTTTAATGATCCATTCTCTCTCTAGGAAAATATTGGTGTAATTTTTAATTCTATATCCTTTATTCTCTATCTAATGTATCAAGAGATTAATGAGAGTTGTGTTAAACTATACCAAAATAATAATATGAATATGAATAGTTTATAATATAATAAATTATAAATCTTTACAAACGAAGACGTATATGATACATTTCAAAATAAATAAGAGATAATATTTATGTAGTAAATGTATATTTTCTGCTGTTCACGTAATGAGTAGATATTTCAAATTATTTATAGTGAAATATTACTTACTACCAGATTATATTAAATGATAGTAAAGTAACGTGTTGGTAAGTATATCTTGATTTTTATGTAAAACCCGTTACGGAAGGCCTTATTCCGTATCAGAATCCCACTAAATAGCAGTATTTTGGTTGGATTAAAGGCAGTCAGGAATGGGCTTCTTACAAAAATCTGTATATACAAATGTGTTGATTACTTCACGGTTCAACGAACTCAACTAATTACAGTTCACAACCAAACCAAGCTTGGTTTAATTGAGAAAAATATTAACTAAAAGATAGTTCATTACTAATTTATTCAATCAAATTTACTATGGATGGTAAAGATTTGTAATAATCTAAGAATAATTAGTTATATGACTGGTGTTTAAAGTTTGTGTCATATTTCCAAAATAAATGCATTACAAATACACAAATTAAATACATTTTGTTTGTTTTTAATTCTTATGATCATACATTTATTAATTATAGTCATCTGTTTTTATAATTATATTATTATTAAACGTACACACATTTTAAACACAGGTTAAACTATATTATTGATAAGCTTCTAAATTCTACCAAAAAGGTTATAGAGGAAAATGGTTTTTTTTTAAACTATTGTTACTTTACAAAATTACTGGTCACAATTTATTTTAAATTACAGTTGAATGAGTTTTATACAATCTACATTCATTTGAATGATGTATGACAGGTAATATGGAGGCCTACTATAGTTTTACATTAATAGAAAATAATTTTACGCAGGCTCACTGTAAATAATTTTATTTAGAGAAAAACACATTGTGTTGACTACAACATGTAAACATTAAGTATGTTATTTATTATCACGGTTTATTGAAAATTATAATTATTCTCATTTACTGTAAGTATGTTAACCAATCAAATATCTTTCGTTTGATTTATTTTGTTAATTTTAGCCACTCTTCCGATAACTGTGTTCGAATTATCTGGGATTTTGGACAACCGGAGTTCATTCTAACGGGGTTTTACTCTATAAATTTTTCGGCCATGCCAGTAATCGGACCAGATACACTTAACTCATGCACAATCCACATAAACCTCTTCTCCTATCCCTATACTAACCCCATATTAATTTTCTTTGTCCACAGAATGTCTGGGCACAGCATCTTGGCGCCTCTGCCCTTGAGTCTTCTACTTCTCACAATCTCCACGATAGCACTCCAGTATTGTCTGGCGGAAGAGTCACCAAAACGCGCCCCCAGCGGTTTCCTCGGCATGCGCGGTAAGAAAGATGACATGGAAGCGGCGTTCAACGAAGATATGGACAAGAGAGCCCCTTCCATGATGGGGTTCCAAGGCATGCGGGGCAAGAAGGACAACGATCTGGGGGATTACGTGGAGAAACGGGCCCCGGGCAGTGGGTTTATGGGTATGAGGGGTAAGAAAGACCCAGACTCGGAGTTCTACGATAAGCGGGCACCCTCGAGCATGGGTTTTCATGGCATGAGGGGTAAAAAGGACCAAGACCTCTTCCAAGAAACTGACTACTTTGAGAAAAGGGCCCCGATGGGATTCCAAGGAATGAGGGGGAAGAAAGACGGCTACGACGATGACGTTGATGACGATTACTTCGGGGGTGAAAAAAGAATGGGTTTTTTAGGGATGAGGGGTAAGAAAGAGGATGGTGACTACTCAGAGATGGGAGATGAAGACTCAGAACTAGAAGATGGGTGGCCAGCGGGTATGGATGCTTTCAAGAGGTCACCATCTTCAGGCTTCTTCGGCATGCGTGGGAAGAAAGTGCCTTCACAAGGTTTCTTCGGTCTTAGGGGAAAGAAAGGGCCTTCCGGGAAAGCGTTTTTTGGTACAAGGGGCAAGAAGGCGCCAGGGGCTGGGTTTGTCGGCATGAGGGGCAAGAAGGCGCCAGGGGCAGGGTTCGTTGGCATGAGAGGCAAGAAAGAAGACATTGACGGGGAAGATTTGGACGCCCTTTTGTACTACCTGAACAACAACCTCGCGGAGGCTAGTAACAGAGAGAAGAGGTACCCTACGAACGTCAAGAAAGCGCCCAGTGGTTTCCTAGGGATGCGAGGAAAGAAAGATTGGAGTCCCAGTATGAGCCAAGGTAGGTTGAGCTGTTTGATGAGGACAATGAAAGATTGGTTGAGCTGTTTGATGAGGACAGTGAGAGATTGGTTGAGCTGTTTGATGAGGACAGTGAGAGATTGGTTGAGCTGTTTGATGAGGACAGTGAGATATTGGTTGAGCTGTTTGATGAGGACAGTGAGAGATTGGTTGAGCTGTTTGATGAGGACAATGAAATATTAGTTGAGCTCTTTGATGAGGACAGTGAGAGATTAGTTGAGCTCTTTGATGAGGACAGTGAGAGATTAGTTGAGCTCTTTGATGAGGACAGTGAGAGATTGGTTGAGCTCTTTGATGAGGACAGTGAGAGATTGGTTGAGCTCTTTGATGAGGACAGTGAGAGATTGGTTGAGCTGTTTGATGAGGACAGTGAAATATTGGATTATCTGTTTGATGAGGACTGTTAAAGTAGATTGAGCTGTTTGATAGGGACAGTAAAGTATTTAGATTAATTATAGGGACAGTGATAGTTTATTGAGATATTTGATAGGGTTATGATAGATGATTGAGATGTATGATATGGGCAATGATATAAGATTGAGATGTTTGATAGGGGCAATAATAGAAGATTGAGATGTTTGATAGGGACAGTGATATAAGATTGAGATAGTTGATAGGGGCAATGATAGATGGTAGGTACGTTCCAATTTAGTTTATTGGTTTCTAGACATACAGTACTTTGTTATATAACTTTTCTGTGAGATAGTCTCTTATGAATGTGTCTTGTAAAATATCAGTCACGTATATAAGGAGCATGTTTTAGAATTATTTTAGCAAATATAATTTTTTTATTATAATTAAGTCTTTTTTTATGTTCTATGCCCCGTGTCTAACTACTTGCATGGGCTATCCCCATATTTAGAGAAAGTATACTTGTATTTGAGGTGAAGGAGTGTAGAATATTATCCAGGGGGAAAAAAAATACCTCAAAGTATCTAAACGGGAGTCATTCGCTAATCTTGTTGTCACCGTAAAACAAGACTATATTATTATTAGCACCGCGTCTTACTACCCGTTCGGGTTGTACGCACTTACGCTAATGAGTAATGGTAGGGTGATTGTGAGATGAAATGGAGGACCTACAGTTTAACGTGGAATCCGAACCACGGTGGAGGCCTGGCATTCCTCACATTCACAAGATGTCTTGTCAGAGGTGAAGGAACAAGACTATAGATTGTGACCACGTACCCGCTAATTTAGGTCTTATGATTCTGATTTTGGTTACAATAATCATTATTTTGATAAACAAGAGTGAATAAAGCGATTGTGCTTAGAGTTATTTTATGATTAATAAGAATATAAAAGAATATACAGTGAGAATCAGTCTGTTTTTAAGTAAAATTGTTAATCAAACCTAAATTTTCATCACATAATTTTTCAAATTAACATAGCCTAAGTATTTATCAGACAATTATTTTTAAAATTCCTCCACTAATCATATTGAATCAATTTTTATCATTCAAATTAACATATTATCTTAATAATTGTATAACTTTCTACTAGGTATTTTAGTCGGTTTTTAAATATATTCATATTTTTAATTTTATCTTACAAGATGACATTGATGTAAATCGTATATTATTTCATAAAGCTACACGTCTACAGTTTACAATTTACAATTTACAAGTGAAAGTTTTACAATTGTAAATATAAAGAGTTTCATAAAGAAAAGAGTTTGTCTTGTAAATGATGGTGCAATTGTAGTAAATGTTTTATTCACAAGATAAAATATCAACACAGTTATTTTTCAACAACAAAAAACACATTGTTGAAAATGAATTTCAGGCTGTTGCAATTAGAGAAAAAATGGCCGATATTAAAAAATATATAATTATAGATGTTTTGTATGGGGCCTTTTCGGATGGAAGTACCAGAGAAAATAAAGTAATGTTACAGAGAGTGATTTATTTATCAGAGTTGGATGATCTAAATTATAATCTATGTCTTGTATTAATCCCTCTATTTTCAACTAACTCATTCGTAATTGTTCATTATATTCAAATAATGTTACAAAGTGCATATCAATTCTATTTTTGAAATTATGTGGCCTTCTTTTAACCTCAATAATCAACTCGTTTAACACTTCATTAGAGTCTGTACAAATATATTATGTTCATGACAGATTTAAATATTTACACAAGTGATTAATAGATGTTATCTATTTAAATATTTAAAAAAAAATTAAATTGTGATTGTAATTATTTTACTTAGGTGTTGCGTTTTGATACTTGTAGAAAATTCCCCTTGATTTACAAGTACTTTCAAGCTACAAGAACCTTTATTAAACCAAACACAAAACTTACTTCAAAATTGTAAAATTTCACTTGTAATCACAAGTGTATACGGGATTATTTATGAAACACAATTTTATGATTTCTTAAAAGTTATGAATGAGCTATCTTGTAAATAGGGCCCAGAATTAATATATTAATATTTATTGCGTCACTCAATAATTGAATCATATAACGATTTCTTTTAAAATTATATATTAGATTTAATCACTCGATTTTGAAACTTTACTGCTTTAAAAATCTATTTAACCTTGTTATCAGCACATTAATAAATTTTGTTATCAAATTTGACCAACTGAGGTTAAGTTAAAATTTTACTTAAAAACAGGACTCACTCTCTCACTTCGATGGACAAATGGTCTTAGGCGTAATTCTAGACTTAGATTGTCCTGCTTATGATGGGGAGATCCAAATTCGAATCCCGGTTGCGTCTACTGAGGGTGTGGTTTTTCTTAATGGTTTCCCACTCTACTTCCACGCAAATTCAGGTATAATACCCCTAAAATGCTTCCTTTATCATCTCTACCACACTAGAATAATTAATATATATATACCTCAACAGGTAGTAATACGCGGTGATAGAAATAATATTACTATCTCGCTCTCTCCTTATTCCACTTTATTCTACTTTTAAGGCGTGAAGTGTTAATCCTCCAATCTGTGTTTACTCTGCGGATTGCCGAACCTAGGGGGTAATTACCATTCTGTTTTCAAGGCTTACCGTCTCGGTAGTTCCTACCAACAAAGTCACGATAAGCTCCCTTTAGACAAACATTTGTCTTAAAATGTGGCTCGAAGCCCAGTAGTTGAGAAACAATAATTGACACAGTTTGGTTCAACGGAGTCGTTGAAACTATAAACAAGTAGAACGAGATATAGTTTGTTTTTGATGTCATATTTTGTTCTTAGCTTTGGTTCATTTGAATTTCAAATTTAATTCGTATTCATCAGTATTTATTGAAATGGGAAACATCAAATTGTTTACAAAGTTACATAAGCTACTGATACTATATATTATTGATAGCAATGATAAATAACCAAACGGAAAATATATTACCGGTTTGAAAAGTTCACTTTTGTATTCCAAGTTTGGCTAAATCGAATAGTATTAAAAATATCTAAAACCAAATCTAAGTTATTATATTATTATTAATTGTTTTATGTTGCAAATAAATATTATATTGCAAATATTCAAACTACTCCAGACACTAAATATCATTTACAGAATGTTGTATTGACAAAAGTTGATATTTCGACCAAATCCGATAAATCAAGCCCATCAAAATATTAAATTAAATTATTACATATGTTTTTGTCAATTGAATATCAATTTGTAAAGTAATCTTCATATACCTTGAAAGGTCGCATTTTTTTTAAACTAGTTTTAACTGGTTTCAACCATTTCAACTGTGTTTAGTCAGTTTCAATCTGCAATAATTGAACTAGTTTCAGCTGTATGTAATTTTCTTTAAAACCCGCATGGTCTAACGCTCTACTCTCGTGTTGGACTAGACTACCAAATACGGGGATATTGGGGCTTGATCCTGGTCGGGTTCACTGGGAAGGGGGGGGGGGGTTTCCTAAATGGTTTTCCACTCTCCTTCCACGAAAGTGTGGTTGCATTTACTCTAAATTAAGCCTTCCTAATCTATATATCATTAGTATAATTAGTAAATAGTGATATAATCCGAACGGTTAGTAAGACGTTGTGTTAAAAAATATTATTTAAACTATTTCAACCGTGTTTAATCAACTTTTCTAGTATCACCCTTTGACCCCATCTTATAAGTTATACCATAGTGGAACCATAAAAGATAATTTCGTTACCTTACAATGTAAACAAAATGTACATAAAATAACTAAATGGCAAAAATTGAAAAATAAAAATTGTCTGTTAATATTTTTATTGTTAAAGCTTTACATCTGTTAAGGCGGCCACCTCGGTCAGCGAGAAAGTATCAATCGTTGTCGGGCGACCCGGCTTAAAATACAATGGTTTGTGTCGTTCTATGCAACAACTTTTCTATTCTGTCTAAGCTGCTGTCTCTTTGTGCCTTTCGCCTACAACCACCATCTTTCATGTCAATGGGAAAGAAAAATACAAAACTTCTTTTAATCGAGGTAAAGAGGGAAGATCGCTGCTAGTTATAAAATATTTTAAAATTCTCTTTTAAAACTAGGAAGGCTGAATCTAGAGCCCCTTTTCAGCAATGCGCTTACAAATATGCTTTAAAATGTGTTGTTTAATACTTGTACATTATTTATATTTATAAAACTAAAAATATCAGACTGTTAAGGAAAGAGAGCACTGTCGGAATCTTTCGACTTTATTTTGGCATGAACAATATTTTTAAATATATTGCGTTAGAGCTGAATAACCGCGAGGCGATTTCTCGCTAACCGAGACAAACCCTAATGGGTCAAGATCTGCCTTTTTTTTATTTATCGATTAGAAGCATAAGTATTCTAAGCTTGACGACACACATCACTAATTCATACAAAAAATATGAAACTTCATCTTACCCTATAGAATGTCTACGTAGTCGATATAGTTTTTGTTTCAAAACTAGATTTGTACAAAAGCGCTTATCTAAATTTTTCGGCGAAAGGTAATGTCGGAATTCGAATCACTATAGTTTGACTGAGGAATATTCTATTTTTTATTAAATAGTGTCGCGTTTCCATCCTCTTACATAGGAGTAGGTTTACATTATTATTATTATCATCATCACCGGGTCTTACTACCCGTTCGGTTTATACGCAGTGTAGGTTTACACTTCCATTAAAATGTTACATTCCTTATACCTACTCTTTTATTTTAAATAGATGTATATCCCGGATGAACAGTTAGAAGAGGAACATGCCGGACTCTTGTCTGAAAGTCGACATTGAATTCGGTTTTAATTTCACCAATGTGTGACTACCTGTGTGGTATAGTGTTTTCAGAGTTCCTGGCTACAAATCTAGAGGTCCCCGGCTCGATCCCAAGTGTTTTCATATTTTCTTCGAAAAGTAGGTCTAGAACTGAATTAGATCAGACTCGCAAGGACAATTTGAGGAGCTACTTGAAGAAATAATTAGCGGTTTCATCTTATGAAACTGAGATTAACGGGCTGAGGTATTTGTTGTGCTGACCACATGACACCTCTATATCTGCAAATGTTGGTACTATCTTCACCAACATGCGGCGCCATCTGGTCTATATAGCTCTTTTGCTGACTGATGCCATGGAGTCTCCCCCCCCCCTCACTGATTAGTAACTTGACGTCCCCCCTCACTGATTAGTAGCTTGACGTTACGGGGTTTGGTGACTGTCATAATGAACTAGCAGAAGTACCCAGCTTTGACCGGGGTAACCACGCAATACATCGTGTGGCTACCTCAGGAAACCCCTTTCTTTGTTTCAAACAAAAAGAAGCACTCCGAATAAATAAAAAGACAGGAAAATATATCTTCATTTTAATTATTTCGACCCAGTTTTTAATAAAAATGTATAATTCCAGAATCGTGGTACACATGTTCGTGCACAGGGGCTAAAATTGTTAAAATTTCAGCCCTATGCGTGCGGGACGTATCGCGCAAAGATCATGTCAGACAATCAATCAACCAAACAATCTTTTAATTTCGTTAATATAGATACAGTAGATAGTAAATTACTAGTTTCTTGTTCATGCTTTCGCAAACGTAAAAAACGTTTAATTTTTCCTAGACTTGTTTACATTTTCAAAAGCTTAAGACACATGAAGTTGAAACAAACAAATACTCTTTGACCGAGCTTAGCGAGATCCTGTTTTAACTTGACTATTTGTTATTTAATCTGTGTGTTCATATGTTTGTCATAATGTTTTCCTCACTATAACTGTCAAATCCGTAGACCAATTTTAAAGACATTTGATAGGAACATTAAAGAAAAAAGTCGAACAATGTAAGTTTATGTTGGCGTACATAGTTTTATTTCAATCTCGCCATCCATTTCAGTATGGCGGCTGCTCAAAAGTTTTTTTCCTTTAATAGCTCATCTCAAAAGGGATTTGAATTTAAAATTCTAAGCAATTGATTCAGTACATAGGGTGTATTTTAAGTCATATATTGTGAGACTAACATCTTAAACTATGTGAACAACACGTTTTTAATATAAAAATAATTTACTACTGACTCTATAATTAATTTGCTTTCTGTCTAACATGATTATAAAGGAAAAATATCAACTTAAAATCTAATACAATCTATATCATGTATTTCAACTTAAAATCCCAAGACAAACCTCAGGGTTCGGACAGACTGACAAGCGCGCGAGCGACTGGGTGTCCAAGCTGGCGAGCGTGTGAGCGCAGGATTAGCAAATATCTATCGATAGTTGTTGACAAGGAGGCAAAGGTTCGAATCTTGGCTCAGTGAAGTGAAGGTGGTTTTTGACAAGTGATTTATTGTTGTGGTTTTCTCATCCTCTTTCCGCGTTAGCGGTGATTCTTATTTGTAAAGGCCTACTTTGAATATAATATTGAAGCATTTTAACATATCAGTTTTACTTATATATACATATATATGTGTATTGGTATGGTTTATGATCATACCAATTAAATTAGACCATTAGTAGCAATTGTGCAAAACCTATCGATAATAATAAAAATGTTAAAATTAAAAGTTTTCCTAGCACTCAATGAACCAACATACAATAATATTGCCTAGCGCCTGTAAACTAGTCTGTAACGGCTCGAGCGCGCGCGCTCGCTCCAATCTGGCCACCTCTCATTACGACCAATGTTCTATTTTATATTTAGTCGCTCGCGCGCCCAGTCTGACCGTCCTCTTGAAAACTGTAGTAACGATAAAAACATGGCATTAATCTTAAACATGATGTAGGGCCTAGTTAGCAATTTTATAAATTCAAGTAACACTGTCTTATTATTGTTTTTAGCACCTTGTCTTACTACCCGTTCGGATTATACGTTTATTTACTAATTACGTTAATAGTTGTAGAGATTAGGAAGGTTATATTTAAAGGACGTGTACCCACATTCACGTGTAGAGTGGAAAACCATTTTGGAAAACCTCTGTACACCCGACTGAGATTCGAACCTCAGTCTTGCCATCATCGAAAGCTTAGTCCACTGCGTGATTATAGCGTTAGACCTTACTGTCATCAAAGCGAGTTTTGCTTGTTCACAGAAATACTAGCATTTAATAGGTAGGTATTACAAAACATATATTTATTTTCAAAAATTAAATTTATTAATCCCCACAGATAATAACATATCTTCTTACATTCAATAATATTACTTTCCCCTTAAGTGGCCACGTGTATCATAAGCCAAAAAAGGCAATTCTGTAAACAATACTCTGTGCTAATACCTATTTGTGGGTCTGTAGTGTATTTGGTCAATCATTGCCCTCTTTCTCCTCCCCTTTCTTATTGCCTCTATTTCTACTTTCTATGCACTTTAAAACATAAAAACAAGACGTGCTCGATTTAAGAAATGCGTTTGTTCCTTTGTTCAGGCATTTTTTGTAGCGACTCATTGTGGGGTGTTGAAAATAAATGGACTATTCCATGCTTCACAAAGAGGGAGTTAAAGAAATAAATGAAGTAGTTTTACCAGCAACTGACTTAAGTAGTTATTTGGGTAGCTAGCCCATGATCTACTTAAGGTGGGGATAAAGGCAATGTAAAGTCTGTATTTCTTTATGTTTGTATAACAAAAAAAAAATTTTGAACAAAATAAGTAAAATATATTTTCAGTAAATATGTTTGCTTAGTTTTCTTCATAGAATAATTTGAACACTTATTCAATAATTGTCATTCTTATAATGGCATTTGAATACAAACATTTTTTAAATTTCACCACACACATGACAAATATTAAATAAAGAATAATAAATAATAAATATTGAAAACCAAACAAAACTTGGCTTACTTAACAATATTGTGTTTGACTAGAAATGTATTTTGTTATGAAAACCATTGATCTACCTTCTTTCCCACAAACTAGCTATTTAACTGGGGCGTTTCTATTATTTGCTGATTTGAGATATGCTCACTATTTGTTGGCTTGAGATATTTCCACTATTGACAGATATTAGATATTTACACTATTTACTGGCTTGAGATCTGTCCACTATTTACTGGCTTGAGATATTTCCACTATTGACAGATATGAGATATTTCCACTATTTACTGACTTGAATTATTTCCACTATTTACTAGCTTGAGATATTTCCACTATTTATTAAGCTGATATATTTCCTTTACTCACTGATATGAGATATTGCCACTATTGACCGAGTTGAGATACACTAGTGGTTTATTTCCGTCGGCCACGTCATTTTTCCCGTCCCAGCTACCTAAATATTTACACTAGTCTGTAGAGATAGGGAAGGTTTAAAGAAAGGGTATGCATATTTGCTTGAAGGGAGAGTGGTAAATCATATAATAAACAACAACAGTACCCCCCGTGGGGATTCGATCCCTGACCTCCCCGTCATTGGTAAAACAGACGACTATGACTCCTTAGCCCACATGTTGATATTACCGTGCTGAGAATTCCAATAGTTCCTGAGGTAGACCTACTTAATGAAAATATACCCTTACATTGTGATATTTATAATTGTAAGGGCAGTGGTGGAGCTCCAAAACCACTAAAACAATCGTCAATTAACTCTACATGTTCGGTTATAAATTAAATGCCTCCATCTTCCTCATTCCTTCCACCATTCTTCCACCTTTATTTGCTTCCATTCTTCTTTTTCCAGTCACACACTTTCTGTTATCTGCCCCGCCAATCTTTCTTGCGGTCTTTTCCCAACACACTTTATCTCTATCATTCTCTTTGGTATTCTTTCCTTTTCCACCCTAACTACATGCACTCTCTTTCCCGACTGATTATATCAGCACTCTACTTACAAACGAACTTAACTCAAAAACAGACACAACTCCCAGCCCTCCCCCTAACCGCCTTTGTTATTTCATGAGCGTAAAAGAGGAAACTTACATTTCACCAATGATACACTTTTAGGCCACCCCACGGATCGAACCCGGGAGCTTTAACTAAGTATCCGGACGCACTACCGACAAAGCCAACTTATTGAAAAAATAATGCACTTAACATAATGTTGACTTTACGTTCACATAACGTCAGAACTGTCCAGGGAGAAGGGTGACGTGGCGGTTTAGGGGTAAGGTGTCGGACTTCTGTGCTGGAGGTCCGGGGATCAATCCTCGGTCCCGGCACAGATTTATCTGATTGCCAAACCCTTCCCTCACCTCTGAAAATACGTGTATTAATCCCAACTTGTGAACGTGTGGAATGCCAGGCCTTCGCCGTGGTTCGGATTCCACGTTAAACTCCAGGTTCTCAATTTCATCTCACAATCACCCTACCATTACACATTAGCGCTATTGTACGTAACCCAAACGTATAGTAAAACTTGGTGATAATTATTATAATAATCCAGGGAAAAGAGTATATCTGCTTTCTGTCAGCCAATCGTGTTGCAAACAACTTCAACATGGTTCAAAACGTCGTCTATTTTATAATTTCAGTAAGTTTCTATTATATTACTCCGTGAAACTTAATCAGCTCGAGTTTTATTTTAGTGAACAATTGATTTAAAGCCATACAAATTCATCGGCTGTGTTTTACTGATTGGTTACGTTACGTTACGTGAATCCTGGTCACAAACAGTGTGTCTTTACATGGCGTGAACGTCAAATTGATTGTAATCCTCACTTTGTTCCAGAATCCTAAGATGGCACCCACTGCGTCCTACTACTCATTTAGCTTACTCGCATATTATCTAACTACACTACTGTGTTAAGGGTGTGTAAGGTTGAGTTTAGAGAAAATGTACTCGAATTTGTGTGAAGGTAGAGGGTGAATTTTTTTTAGTGAAAATCACCTTCAATAAACCCAACCGGGATTTGAGCCCCAAGCATTAACAGTACAGTCCATCGCGATAGTGTCGCCTTCTACCAGGGATCAGCCACATTTTTGCTAACGTGGGCTGTATGAGTTTAAAAAAAAATTATGGACCATATGATTTAAAAACCATATCGAGCTTTTTTTTTTAACTTTGCATCATTTCGATATTAAGTGTATCCTCTACGTGTTTCGCCATGTGCTGTTATGGTTGGGGTCTCTCCTTGTCTTCTAGTATTACTAGAGAACATTTAAGGGGTATTAATCCTGGGGTAATGAACCTAGACTCAGTTTACCATGAAAGGTGGCAGTATTACCTTGGCGGATCACACTTTGACCCAATCTTATCAGCTATAACCTAGTGCAATNCCCCCCCTCCAACCCCCGATGATTTTTTTCCCAAATGACAAATATCAAGAGTTATCAATCAAAGAAGATAATAACCCTCAGTCATTTCAAAAATTCCCCAACACGTTTGGTTCTTTTGTAATGTTGCCCATTTTCTCTTAAGAGCTGTTCATGTAGGCCTACCCCTTGAAAGTCACTCACGTACCCCAGTGGGAGAACCACCACCATGGTGGAATAATGCAGGGTAATCTTGTTATCTTACAGGGTGGACGAAGGTTACATACATTTGCTTCTAAAATCTTTGTCGTGCCAGATAAAATTAGTCGGTGGGCCGTAGGTTGCTGACCAGTCCCCTAGGCTCCGATGTTAAATTAGTTCTAATATTTAGAGACCCGCTTCGGTGGTGTAGTTGGCTAACGTGCTAGTCGTGTTGAGCTCGACTGCTGAGGACGGGGAGATCGAGGTTCGAATCTCGGTCGGCTGAACTGGGGGTGGTTTTTCCTACATGGTTTTACACTCTCGCTCGACGCAATTTCGGGTTCACTTCCTCTAATTCATCCTTCCCAATTCCTAATCCATTAGCGTAATTAGTACTTAAAGCGTATAACCCTAACGGGTAGTAAGACGCGGTGCTAAATAATAATAAAGTAATAATAATAATATTTAGAGAAGGTTTGAAAGTTTTGTATACCTTCTCGAAGGTTCTTACTTTATCGATTCAACCACATATTCCCGTAATATATACCTTTCACCCGACACCAGGACAGAATAGAGGAATAAGGGATGAGCTAGCGATCTTCCTCTCAACCTTATCTAATATGAATGAGGGAGAGTCTGCACCCTGCACCCCTCAAGGAGAGAGCTGGTGCTTCTAAGCTCGGTTTGAGAGGGTTGTTTTGTCTAGACTTATTAGCATTTCATTTGTCTCATCCAATTCTCGTGACATCACACAATGTTGTTTCTTTATTTTGCTTTTATGACGCTACAAACAGGAGCTTAGTTGTGTAAAAAAATAATTACTAGTCTTAAAATTCAAGTTTTATAAATTCCTGTTACCATATAAAATAACCGGCCCCGTGGTGTAGCTGTCAGTGCACTCGGCTACGAGAATAGGGGTCCCGAGTTTGATTCCCGGCTGGTACCTACCCAACGGTCACAAAGGGCTGGTTTGTTAGGCTTAAGGTTTAAGTATTTCCACTAGTCCCATACCCTCATCCTCACTATCACCATCATCTTATGGGGACATGGAAAACGCCTCCACGGAAAAGATGTACGATTAGTACATTCGGGCGTCCCCTGGGCAACGGTACATTAGTACTGGCTAACCTTTCCATTACTAGGCTATGGTTGGTGTATCCCAGACACGACATACTATATATATATATATATACTAAATAAAGTTTTAAATGGTAAAAACAATATTTTATAAATCAATTTCCAATTTACTTTTTTCTTGTTTCATTCACGATTAAATTAATAAACAAATATATTGACACTTTCTGAAGTATGAAATAATGTTTATTATTATAGAAATGAGTGAAGTTAAATCTAGGTTAAGAGGGCAATTTAAAGTAAACTAACTTATATTTTGGTTTTATTATTTTTTTCTCAGTTGATTAGGTTTGTTTCTTCGTGCCCCGTATGCTTATAGCCCATCTGCATATTTATTTACCCTTTGGGGTAGAGATGAGGAAGGTAAAATTCTAAAAGAAGTGTAATCTGATCTGCGTGAAAGGATAGCATTTTAGGAAAATACGGCTTGGTGCACCCAGCCGGGATTATAAAACCGGACTTCCAATCAGCAGTTTACTAAACAAGACTAGATTAACGCCATTAACCACGTGTTCACCGGTACGGGTAGACTATCTTGCCATACATTTTATAAAGTGCATGTATTTTTCATATTTATATCTTATGATAGGTATTTACATGTATTTACTAAACCAATTAACTATATAATCACAAGATTTACAATTTAACTTAATTTTAAAACACATATCAGCCAGCCTCTCGTTTGTAGACCTAAATTCATAGCCATGAAAGGGGAAGCTAAAATTTCGAATGTGATGAATATTTTTGAAGATTCCTTAAATTTTGTTATTGTTTATCTTGTGATTATTAACATTAGTAGATTTTATTATATAATTTAATACCTTAAATTTTTACCCCCTATTGGAAATTAATATAAATTAGATATTTATATATTATCACAAATTCATGTCACCAATACCAGTTTTTTAGATTTGAGGGAAGACCAGTTGCACGCTTGAATATTCTCAGTGGATTATGATAAATAAATGATAAAGTTATCGTTGTCATGACTTCAATCTATAATTTGTTTGGCTTGGAAATGCTCTGAGATATAAGCAGACCTACAGAAAAAATAAAATGTTAAGATTAGGAAATAATTGTGTTTAATAAATGTAGCATCGACCCTATTTAATTTATTAAACTTATAATATAAAAGGCATGGCTTTAATTCCAAAAGATTATTTTTATTAAGGAGTATTTTTTCTTGTTTCATTCGTGATGAAATTAATAAATAAACATATTGACACTTTTTAAAGTATGAAATAATCATCTGTTATCAAGTAAAAAATTGAAAATAATATTATATATTTAACTTTGTTTTCCTTTTTTTGTATATAATATCCACATAAATAATGTATATACATAATTAAAAATAATAAGCTCTATTTTATTTATTATCATACGTGTGTGTGTGTGTATGTGTGTGTGTGTGTGTGTGTGTGTGTGTGTGGTAAGAATTTATAATTATGTAAACCTCCCTATTATTATATAACGTGAATATCTCCTCGGGTGTCAAACACTTTTATTTTCCTAAAATTGGCAGCAAAGAAAACATAAGATGAGAAATTACCTCAATATTTTTTTTAAAGTTGTTTCACGTGATATTCTTGCAAAATAAATCTTTATTGGAATTATAATAAATAGCGTATTAGTTTTTTTTATTATAACTTAAGATACCTGTAAGTAATGTGTAGGCCTACATTCTGAACCGACTGATTATATCTGCACACGACCTATAAACTAACTTAAATCCAGAACATGCAAAACATCCAGCAACCGGCCTTTTAATTTATCAATGTGAAAGTGGAGACCTACATTTCACCGATAATAAATTGTTTGACCATTCTGGGAATCGAACCCGGGACCTTCAACTCAAAGGGGAGATCCACATTTCACTAATAATACTTTTTTTTGCCATACTGGGTATCGAGCCCGGGACTTTTAACTCAATAGACAGACACGCTACTGACTGAGCTTGATTGTCGAGTCACGAAACGTATTAATTAATATTAAACTTAATTTGTAAGAGCTGCTTTTAAATAATATTTACTAACCCAATTTAAAACCCTTGGGTAAACCATATTTTCTTTACCACTACCCCTTCCCTTTCTTCACTATCACACTGACGTCCATGTAAAGCCTTACTTAACCTAGAAAAGAATCCTAAGCTAAGTCGGTAGCACGCCTGCCAACCTAATGTTGGGATCACAACTTTAAGTTCACGTGACGTAAAGAAACATAGGGTGCGTAACGTAACGTAACAACTCGAGCAAAACACAGCGAATGAATTCGGACTGTTTGAAAACAAACTATTCATTGATTGTAACTCGAGTAAAGTCCGATTAAGCTTCATGTTCTTTCAATAGAACAAGCTCACTCACTGGCGCTTCACAGTAAAGTTTAAGAAAAGGCCGTGACGATTTGGTGTTAGCGAGACGCCGACAAACTAACTATACCAAAGAAGGTGTTTGCACACGATAAACAATATTATTGGTCGACAGGAATATTTGGTACACCTTACTAAACAATGCTCGACAGTTTGGACGTGGAAAGAGCACGCCACAATAATCCTCTGAACCATTGGTGAAACGAGCACGCCACGAGCATCCTCTGAACCATTGGTGAAACGAGCACGCCACGAGCATCCTCTGAGCCATTGGTGAAACGAGCACGCCACGAGCATCCTCTGAGCCATTGGTGAAACGAGCACGCCACGAGCATCCTCTGAACCATTGGTGAAACGAGCACGCCACGAGCATCCTCTGAACCATTGGTGAAACGAGCTAGGCTGTGGCGCTATCAGCAGGGCTTATACGCATGCGCGCACCAGTAAAAACAGTACCAGCCTTCCATGTTCTGAATAAAAATATATTTATCCAACAGATAGCTATCTGGCAGATAAATTCAGTTCTTAAGACGTGTACAACTTTAAAGTGGCCGATAGCTTTTATCTGGTAGATAACTTTAACCTCCCAATAACAATATTTATTCGGTTGTCATAAGTTATCAAAGTGTGTGTTTATTGACCTAGCAAATCGAGTTCCGGTTTTAACTCGTTCATTTGGAATTTTATATATCTACTTATTCACGATTAGGCTTACTGCCAATAGCCTTACCAATTTTAACTAAATTTGGCAGGAACCATCTTATAACCTTTGCCTGATGACGTATGTACTATACATGATTTTACTGCCTGGTTATCCCTTTTAATATGGAAAATGCTCAAAAGGGTTGAATATAAAACTCTAAGCAATCGATCTAGCACCTCGGGCTCCGAATGGACCTCTATTTTTAATTTTAACATATGTGAAACTGGAATCTTAAACCATATGAAGAATTGTTATCATCTATGGGTATAATGTACTATTGAATGTAGTGTTGATTGGTTGTACTTCTAATTTGATCCCCTAAAGAAAATATCAACTTCAAATAAAATAATAAATTCTGTGAAATACTTCAACTTGAAATCCAAAGAAGAATATTAAAACTGTTGTAAATATAGGAACACAAAATTATTGTTAACCTGTTGTACTTAGCATTTTTTGAATGGAGGGAGTGAGATCTACTATTCATAGTACTAGTTTGGTTCAATTGTCAGTTTAGAAAGTGAACGTTAAATAACTGTAATATTATTATTAATAGCACCACGTCTTACTACCCATTCGGGTTATACGCACTTATCGCTAATGTGTAGTGGTAGGGTGATTGTGAGATGAAATGGAGGACCTACAGTTTAACGTGGAATCCGAACCACGGTGGAGACCTGGTATTCCCCAAAATCACAAGATGTATTGTCAGAGGTGAAGGAAGGGTTTGGTAATCAGATAAATCTTTGCCACGACCGAGGATTGAACCCCGGACCTCAGCACAGAAGTCCGACACTTTACCTCTAGACCACCAGGTCACCCTAATAACTATAATAAAGAAATTTCTAGGATACTACCAACAAAACTAAATACACAACACTAACAACGAAAAATATCAATAAATGGGTGAAAAGGATAAAACCACACATAAATCCTTGTTTATTACCGGCGTCGCCCGGGATAAAACTAGGGTCCACTGGGTAGGTCGGTCACGGGGAAGGGCGCTTGATCCTGACGCCGCACATTGAGTTAGACGTCCTATCCGTGTGACCACAGCTCTATCGAGATTATTGATGTCAACCCCTGTTTACCCTACAGCTCGCCATCAATCTCCCTAACAGACGTCCGACTGTCAAATGGGGCGGAAAATACAGGGACAAAGGCTATGGCCGTGGGAGCCACGATATGAAAACTAGCGTTTGGTTGGGGGTCATTTCTTTACATATTTATTATATGTAAATACTGTTTAACCTAACGAGTCAAAGGTGGCTGCGTTATATGATAGCTCGAGATCTTAATTGATTGCTCATATATATCTGACGATTTATACACGTCCATCATAGACTCTGCCTTAAAAATATGAATGAATAATGACCCTGAGCACTGGACGACTGATGGATAGTGTAGCGGTAAGGGCATTGGAGTACTAAGCCAAGGAGCCTGGATTCGAATCCAGTGTGTAGGTGACATTTTTCAATTTAAAGAATATGATATTTAGATGCGGCTATAAGCGTAACTACCCGCCTTGGTGGCGTCTTTGGCTAACGCGCTAGTCGTGTTGAGCTCGACTGCTGAGGGCGGGGAGATCGAGGTTCGAATCTCAGTCGGGTGAACTGGGGGGGGGGGAAGGGGGGTTCCTAAATGGTTTTCCACTCTCCCTCCACGCAAATGCGTGTTAATTTCCTCTAAGTCAACCTTCCCAATTTCTAATCCATTAGCGTAATTAGTACTTAAAGCATATAACTCGAACGGGTAGTAAGACGTGGTGCTAAAAATATGTATATATAATCGTAACTAACAAATATAATAGCTTGGCTATTTAATCTCATAACAATGTATAGTGTTGATCTTGGTGGTCCTTCGGCAAAGTGCTCGCATCAGAATCCGATGTTCATGGGTTTAAACCCAGCTAGAGTCAACTGTTTTTTTTCTTGAGAGATAAATATCCGTAGCACAAATTCCTTCGGAAGGGCCATTGGTCCCATGTCGATTGTGGCTTGTAAAATAAATTTGGAAGGTTTGGGAAAATACCTTTCCTGGCAAAATTGGTAGGCACTTACACACTCGCTCATAGAAATTCAGTGTGGAAGGCAATGGTAAACCACCACAATTTCTTAACGCCTCTGGTACATGGGATATCTAACCAGATGGTGCAGGAAGCACTAACCAACTGAAGGTCTGAGTGAATGCTCAGCGCCGGATTGATAGAAATCACATCAAACCAACCTTGGGGTTGTTGACTTAAGAAGAATAGTGGTAGATTACCTAGATTTTTTACCCGAGTGATATTTTGGCATCTGGAAAGGATGTAAAATTGTAATACAATTCTGAAATTTGGCACAAATGTTCTTAAACTATTGCACAACCCTTCCTTCACCTCAGACAAGACGTGTATTAATCACAACTTGTGAATGTGTGGAATACCAGGCCTGCATCGTGGTTCAGATCCCACGTTAAACTGTAGGTCCTTCATTTATTCTCACAATCACCCTAACATTAAACATTATCGTAAGTGCGTATAACTTGAATAGGTAGTAAGATGCATCATTTTTAATTATCTTAAACTAATATTCTACGTAAAGATGCATCACAAAAAAATTACATCATGGCAAAACTATAAATATAAGCACTCAAAATATCGAATCCTTAAAAATATATTTCTAATACCACTCCCATTTGTGTGTATATAGACTAATTTGAAAATAACTAAAGTATCACATCAAAAAATAAACAATTATTATCAAACACACAATACTACAATCAACATTCTACAATAAGGATAATGAGGATGTCTTTAGTGCGTCATTAAATGGCCCCAGTGACCAAATCCACATAATAAATAATAATAATATTATTATTATTACTACCCGTTCGGGTTATACGCACCTACGCTAATGTGTAATGTTAGGGTGATTGTGAGATGAAATGGAGGATTTACTGTTTAACGTGGGATCCGAACTACGGTGGAGGCCTGGCATTCCACACATTCACAAGTTGTGATTAATTCACGTATTGTCAGAGGTGAAGGAAGGGTTTGGCAATCAGATAAATCTGTGCCGGGACCGGGGATTGAACTCCGGATCCCCAACACAGAAGTTTAACCCTAGACCACCAGGTCACCCATAAATAATAAAATGCCCCAAACAAATAATAATATTTTACTACTTCTACTTTTAAAACCCAAACTATATTTATACAACCAAAATATGTATGTTTATATTTTCCATGTATTTTTATTGACGATAATTTTGTGCATGAAAATATATATTAACATGACATTATTTAATTAACAAAGCATATATAATTTATATTTTTTATACATATATGCATACAATATTCATAATATAATATTTATTATTACCTGTATATTACTACCAGTTCTAAACATCCCCTATCCACGCAATGGCATTAGGAATGAGGAATATAGAATTTAGAGCAAATGGGCTTACATTTTCTTGGAGGTTTCCAATACATTGACATCCTTTAGTTTGGATTTTGATCGTTTTCTTGGCATTAAAAATGGGGTGTGTATAGTATGGTTTTACATCCTCACCTCAGTGAGTACTGGGCCACTTCCTCTTAAATGTACCTGCCAGTTCTCACAACTATATATTAACTAACAAGCAAAAGGACCTGGCTTTCTTTTCTTCAAACAAACAGAAAAATATATCTTCATTTTATTTATTCCGACCCAGTTTTTAATGATTTTTTTTAAAACTAGTAAAAAAATTAAAAGTCCAGTTTTGAGGTACGTGCACATTTTCGTACACCAGTGCTATTAATTTTTAAAATTTCAGTCCTCTGCCTTTGGTAGATATTATCAATGCTCATGAAATACAAACAAATAAACACTTCATTTTTTTAAATTTAGATAAATGGCCATTTTGTTAAATGTATAAAATAATATAAGCATTATGTAATCTCAAAATAAGACAACACCAAAAGAATAGCATGTTCTAATAAACAAAATAAATAGTATTAAAAGCTACTGTGACATAATAGTAATGTAAGTACAGTTTAGTGTATAACCTCGTAAATTGTTTCCAAAAAACCTCACAACCCATATTTACTTACAAGCCATGTTTCAAAATAAGCCCCATATGATTCTAACTTTAAGGTGTGGCAGAAGGGAGCCCGAGTAATTTTACATTTTTTATGTCGTTACATTTTATTGGTCAAAATAAGTCAAATATTTCTCCAGTAGCAACATAGAGTTTAGTTTTCTACACATGCTAATATCAACAGATCTTGAATATCTGTCAAGGTTGTTCTGGAATTTTGTCAAAACTTTTTAAATAAAGAGAAAAAGTGTTGACAACATTCCAGGAAACCCTCGACATATATTCAAGATTTGTTGATACTAGCATGTGCAGAAGTCTAAACTTTATGTTGCTACTGGAGAAATATTTGATTTATTTTGACAAATAAAATGTAATGCTATAAAAATTGTAAAATTACTCGCGCTTCCTTTGGCCACACCTTAATCAGTAGGATAAATAGATAAAGAGCTGTTTGATTGATAAAGAGAGACATAAAGAATAGATATAGAAACAAAGGTATTTTATAGATCCTCAAAGTATATAAAAATTAATAATAATAACTCATATTTCATAATGGGTGGATGACCTTAGAAAGTAATGTTGATATACGATAGTAATAATTCGTGGTACATTTTCACTTGTTTGATATTTTGTTCGCAGGTGTTTTAGGGGAGAATTCCAGCGAAGCAGAAGTCCCAGCCTCCCTCATTTCCCACCCCCAATGAGTTTAATCCCTGATCCGCCCCCCCCCCCACTCCACTATTATTATTACTACTATTACAACCCAGCAGCATCGTGGGCCAGAAATAACAGGTGGTGAATACCGGTACCATTTCGTTTACAATATTTTGTTTATTCTCTTGCCTCAGCCCTGGTATATATTACATTGCATTATAACTAAGAGTATTTTCATCCTGTGATATTGTTTTGAAAATAAATGGGAAAGTAATGCAATATTTAATTCGAGAGATCACCAACTAATAGTTCGCAGCCCAGATGTGGCCCGCGAGAGTTGTACATTATTCTCTAACAGGATGTCATTCGGGATTCAAATCTTATTACCAATTTTCTTAAAGCCTATTACATTTTTTTGTTCAACATGTGTATTAGAAAATTATCCCTTTCAATGCTAAACAATTATTTAAGGTATATTTTTAAACATTCATATAATTTCAAGGTAGTTCTAAATTAAAAATGTGGTTATCTCTGTTTCACAATTTTGGATTCATACTAATTCTTGATTTCTAAACTAGATTAAAAAAACTAAAAATATTAGCGTAACTCATCTTTGTAAAATATTATTTTCAACGCTGTTATCTTAATTTTATACAAAATATATAAATTGAATGCGTAATCAAGATTTTAGTTGAATTCAGATTTTTTCAAATGAAATAAATATACTTGATTACCAACTTTGTGCAAGGCACCTTTTTTAGACTTAAAATAACAGATGGTATAAGAAATTGACTAACAATAGTTGGATCGAATTTTTTTTTTAATGGCACAAGTGGTTTTGGGGTAGTATTTTAATCACAAAGAAATACCCTACAAAAACGTGTTGATACTTAAAAATTATTTAAATGTGTTACAATTTATTTAATTATTTTATCAAAGATGCATTGTAAACATTAACTTACCTTAAACATTTGTTTAGTTTAGTGTAAGGTATTGAACCTAAGTAATCTTAACGTAATAATATTCTTACACAAAATTTGTTTAAAAAAAATCATCTATATTTTCTCCTCTTCAACTGATTAAGATCAATATTTGTGTAAATATTGCCAATTTGATTATAAACATACAGATAGGCCTATTTCTGTGAATAAAGCACAAATTTCCAAAAGAGGCCTATATGTACCTATACAGTTTTTTTTATATGTGACAATATTAATCATTTAATTATTACAATTTTTTTTAGACATATCGTACAGAATATGGTTAATAGGAAAAGGACCATTCAAACATATCCCTTGTAGACCAAAATAAAAGTTTAGTACACTTTCTATTAGTGAAGAGAATATTTTTTGTCTGGGAATTAACCTAGCCATAATCTCGAGTGTTGTTATTTTAGCATTATCTTTATGTACTTAGACGCAAGCTATCAACAGCCAGACTACCGCAATTAATACATATCTTAGGCCTATATACATTCTCAATAGAGGCTATACATAATTATCATATTCTATCTATGTCTCCCTTAACGCCTATTGGTATAATTGTATTTTAATGTAACCCAACATTAGAAAATGGTAGTGTATGCAAATAAAATAGATATTATAAACTTTTAAAAGAATAATCTCATAGCTTAATGTAGATGTTGTTTAGCTAACTATATGACAAAAATTGAGGTATGTTGGTCCTAAAAAATGAACATATGTTTAATTGCATATTACTACATGATTTATTTATTTAAATTTAACTAAAACTATATTATTTTTAGTTCCACACCTGATAAAGTTTGTGATTAACATTACTAATCTGAGTTTGGTCTTAATTATGAACACAAGTATATTGCTTATAAATATGTAATTTTTTACTAAAATTTAACTTAGTTTTTTATTAGCTCCATGCCTGATAAGATTTGTGATTAATATATTGAGATAAGAGTCTAAAAGCATATTAAATTTAATACCGATGTCTATGGAAGTTGTGTCATGCTAACAGGGTGGTAAATTAGGTGTTTTCTCGTAAGTAAACAACTAATACATTAATATAGAAGAGAAAAAATATTAAAATAGCTTTGCTTTAATGTTTGAATATTATGTTAATTTTTGAACTACCTTAATGAGCCTGAATATTATCACATTGTTTTATAGCCGAGGTATTCCCTAGAAATAGAACTATTATCTTCGTAAAATCATTAGAAATGTGTACTAAATAATAATTACGTACCTACTGTAAAACCATATAACAATATATTTTTCTTGGAGTGTGTGTAATGTACTGTACATAAAGTAACAGACTGTTTTTAATTTATAAAAAAAATGTTATTACTAATAACCTTCTAACCACGTGTATCCTGTTATTGTATTGAAACGAAATGTAATGGAAGAAAGTAACTTCATACGTCAAAACAAAAAGGAAATAGTGTGATTGTATTGAATGAAACTGTATGATTAGTTGAGAAAGGTCATATTATTTATTTATTTTTCCTGAAATAAACTTTGCTAATAAGTTCCATTTGTATGTACCTATATAAAATAATGATAGTATTACTTTATCTTTGGTGTTGAAATATTTCTTCTTAATTTTAAGGTTTTCTCAGTGCTTGAAACTAATGAGTATAGAATTCATTATCAAATATTGTTTATTAAGATTTATGTTTCAATTTAGATATATTAGTCAATATTGACTCTATTTAATTTAAATCAATATTTTATTTAATCAACAAAAACACTTTTTTGTAAGGTAAAATGATATATAATACCACCTATTTTTTTTAGTTCAAATTAAAAAATATATTATGTACAAAAAATGTATAAGAAATGATTAATAATAGTATTAAAAGAGAAGTAAATTTATTTTTATGTGAAAAGGTGATGAAATGTACTGGCTTCAAACTATAAAAATGTTTTGATTAACATTAAAGCACAAAGATCTAGTTATAAGAATGTAACTCTGATAATTTATTCTTTCAAACTTTAAACTAATGTTTCCCAATATATAGATTAATAAAATATGTACAGAAATAGCATACATACAAAACTGTGTACATATCTGTACATGACCAGCTTGAAATATAGCGTTCCGGTGTTAAAACAGTGTACTAGTTGATTACATATCAATAAAGTGGCAATATAACTAAACGAAATCACGGCCTTCTGTATTAACTGATTATATGTCGAGCTTGTTCCTAAAAAAGAGTGCGGTAGGCATTCAACTACACCCAATGTAATGCTTATATCATTTGCACCAAATTACAAACGCTTTCAAATGTAATTTTACGAAAAATATTTTTTAGTCTCTTAAGTAGGTTGAAAGCAAAAGATATATCCATTCAAACATAAGTTTTAATTTTTTCCTAAATGGTTTTCCATTCTATATTCACCCAAATGTGGGTATATTTCCTCTAAATTCAACCTTCCTAATCTTCTCTTGCACATAAGAGTAATTAGTAAATAGGCAAACAACCCAAATGGGCAGTAAGACACGATGCTTAGAAAAGAGAAGATCCTTTAAAGCCAACCACCTGTAGGGATAGAAAAGATACATCTATATAAAAATATATCTATTGATTTAACAATTATATCGATGTTTTAATATCTCCCGATTTATAGATATATTTCACATATTGGACTACATTTTAAAGCTTGCGAATCAAACTGAACTGAACAATTCTTTCTCTATTTTTAACAGTGTCGATTTCATCAAATTTTTATTAAATTTATTTGCTATTTTCAACAGCTAAATAAAACATTTAAAAAAATTAAAGGGGTGAAGAATAGCAATACAAAACAACAGTCATCCTAATACAACCATTCCAGTTAAACATACCAATGCAATTCAATATATTGGAAACAACCGATATATCGATATAATTTGATCGATATATATCTTGCAAGATATCAAATGATAAATATATCATTATATTAAGGATATTTGCCATTCCCAAGTCAAGAAGGAAAGAAGAATACTCTGTGAGCTGAAGTAGGAGGCAGAGTAACGGGCGCATTGGCAGTCTAAGTTCACTGATAAAAGGAATATCCCTGTCGTAAAATAGAACATCTAATAATAACAATAATTCAATCTGCACTGAGGAATAGTTCATCTGCACTATGGATTTCCCGTTTTCCTAGAGGTGAGTGCAATTATAGTTCTTAAATACATACCTTAATCCTTCCTTCCTTTAGACTATAATTCAGCGGTTCCCAAACTTTTTGAACCGCGGGGCACTTTTCAGGAAAGAAATTCGTCAAGGGAGCACTATCGTTGCCTTGATGCCAAACGCACGTATTTGGATATTTTTTTAAAAACTGTTTTTACCTAAATGCACTTTTAAAGTTGTGTGTCGATATTTTATCCTGTATCAAAAGCACAAACTATTTTTCGAGCTCTAAATATCTTAAATTTTGATCTAAATTTAATTATCTTTTTCCATTGAAAATGATTGAAAATTGGAATTTTAGATATAGTTTTCTCAAAACATCAATTGGCATAAGGGCTACGATACTTTCACCTAGTACCTACATAGGTACTTAACTGAATGACAGCAGTATTCACGATGGAAAAGCATGTTAAAGATACATTTTTACTTCATTCAAAATTTTTGTTTCTCCACTAGTTTAGGATAAATAAGGAACTTACTTAACTATATACATGAAAAACAACAACAAAAAACTTAAAGGCAACACATTTGATAACAAATTCCAAGTAGGTATTATTAATCCACAGTATTATGTTAGCCACATAGATATGGTATTGAAATCCATTTTAACCGCCACAAAAAAAAAGTGACTTGACATCAAAAAATAACGATAAAGTATAGACCGCGAACATAAATTCTAATAATAGGGATGATATTGTTTTGATTTTCTTAATATGGCTATATCTGGTTGAATTTGGGATAGCTGGTACCGAATATCTGACTTTGCCCTGAGGTGGGATCTGTATTTTGTTTTAGTAGCCACAGAAGTAGATAATCCTGATTCGCATATGACATAAGTAAGTTGTTGGAAAGTGCAAAAGGATTATTTTCACTTTATCTGACAAAACTTCAAATTTGTCTATTAGCTTACACCAAAATTCTGATAGTGAAATCTTAGTTGTAAAAGGTCTTTTATCACAGATCTGATAGTGAAATCTTAGTTGTAAAAGGTATTTTATCACAGAATCTAATGTCAAATCAATAAAGCATTCATACTGCTGTGATGTCAGACAGAGTGGATTTCCGACACAACCCACATTTAAAAAAAAAATATTTCGTAGAGTTCTTCCAGAAAATAACACTGCACTGCGACTTGACTTGTTTCGACTCTCAACTGAATCCTGACTGAACTGCATTTGACTGAAGGTGCTAAGAAACTTGAGGTTTTAATATGCAATAGAAACTTCCCAGAAAATTCTGGAAAGGTGTTGAAGATAACAAAATGCTCCACGGAGCACACTTTGGGAATCACTGGACTAGATCATTGGCAAAATTATGCTGAAACATACTACATCAGAGGATGCTAAATATTGTAACCAACATAAGTTTTCTAGCATAGCATTCATTAAATCCAAAATTATAATTTGAAGTCACATTTATTTAAAGACTTCTGTTTCGTTTAAAATATAATTTGACATGGGTTTTTTTTACAATAAAAACTGGTATCGTAATTAAATATAACTATCTTCATCAAATCACAATTAAATATTATTTTTTACCATGTTTTTAAATTAATAATTACATAAAATAATGATCAAATAGTTTGCTAGAAAACTTTGTTTTCGTATTTTTGCATTACAACAAGAGTTTTAAAAGTTATTTTTAATAGTATTTGACTTACACAAAATGCTAGTCAATATGTTTATGTCAAACAATTTCGTTATTCACTCCGTTCAAATGCGGGTATACTTCCTATAAATAATGCCTTCCTCGTCCCTGAAACCATTGGTGTAGTTAGTTAGTACATAAGCGTATATTCCGAATAGGTAGTAAGATGCGGAGCTAAAAATGAATTCCGCATTTTGACTAAAAATTAAACGCTTAATCGTGTGTAGGGAATGCCAGGCCTCCACCGTGGTTCGGATCCCACGTTAAACTGTAGATCCTCCATTTCATCTCACAATCACCCTACCATTACACATTAGAGTAACTGCGTATAACCCGAATGGGTAGTAAGACGCGGTGCTAATTACAATAATTGAATGATGGGTAATGGCTAGCAGCTAATCAAATCTTCTAAACTGAGGCGACAAGGCGACTGCATCAGAATTGTTCAAGAGTGAGAAAATCAATGAAGAGAGTATGGAAAATCCACAGCTATTTGGACCTTGGTGGAACGTACTAACGACTCAACTAACAATTTAGTTTGAGTTGAGCATACACATAACAGCAGAGATCGTCAAAAAAAAATGATACGGCACAGTCGTGTATAAAGCACTTTCTCATATAGTTTAATATTTTTTTCTATCGTTTAAAAAAACTATCAGTTATAACCATTTTTTTTAACATAGTCGCGTTTGAAACATTTGGGAAAAATTTCAAATTTTCCATAATTCTTTTGAATATTATTATCCGCTGAAAAACAAGTCAACATTGTTAAACATTCTCAATATGTTCATTTAAAACAAAGTTAAGATTTTTTTTCCAAAAAATTTCAAAATTTCAAAAATCAATAATTTTCTCTTAATTTTATAGCTAGAATCAAAATCATGATTTGTCCATAAGGTATGACCATAGAATATCTAGACATTAAGGTAGGGATATATTGAACGTGAGTTAAGGGAAGGGTTTTTGCAATTTTTATAGCAAAACATTTTTGGACCAAAATAAATAAAATATCGTTTCTATAGAAATATAATAGTTTAATTCCATCGCATGGTGATATCAACAGTTGTTGAATATCTATCATGAGCATAGCGGCATTTGATGATAAACTTTTTTAATGAAAAAAAAGTTTTTCACTAAATTCCAGAACAAGAACTATTCATATCAGCATGTGAGGAAAATTAAACTCCTTGTTTCTATTGGAGAATTATTTGATTTATTTTTAATAAAAAAAAAGTTTTGCTATAACATATACAAACACACAGCCCTTAACTCTCGTTCCTTACATCTCCACCTTTATTTTGAATTAAATATATCGAATTTCGTCGCTATAGTCTTAGGGACAGACATACAGACAGATATGAGGAGAAACACATTTTTAAAGGCCACCTTTTTAAATCTGGGGCAAATAAAACCTCAAAATGCAATCTCTAGGTCAAATATTTTGGTGTACACGAACTGCGGAGTAAAAATTAAATTCATAATGACTTTGTTCAAAATGAAAAAGGGAGGTTAGGTCAGGATAGGTTAGGTTAGGTTAGATTAGGTCAGGTTAGGGGCTAGGAATTGAATGGGATTACAGATTGTTCCACAATTTGTGTGCGCCTTAATCGAATGGTTGCTGAAAGATATACTTTATTCTGCAATTCAAGTCCACCCAAATATTTTCCAGATGGAATCCTTTCTTTATAATAAGAAATTAATAATTATTAATTTAAATTTAATCACTATAACACGTCCTCTCAGATGAGTCTGCAGAGAGTTTTATTCTAAATAATATTCTTTCATTAGGAACCGCAGTTAGGTGTGCTAACGAGCTTAATTCTGACTCTAGAAGCCGGGGCTGGTCACTTCGTGTTGATTAGGAAGGTAACTATAATAAATGCACCCACATTTGCGTGTATAAAGATTAGAAAACCCCATCGATAGCTCATATTATTCTGGAAACACCACCCTCCAGTGCATCTGGTTGAGATTCGAAAACTTGACCACCCCATAAACTGCTATTAAATATATTACGATTCTGGTACCTTAGACTACACGACCACAGATGCCGATGTTGAATCGTTAGTCAATATCTCGCTGCCAATAGTGTCTAGTAATAACATGTATTTTAGCAATTTTATCTTGAATTTTTTTTTTTTTTACAAAAATGCTGTGAAACAAACTGGAATGTAAGCTCAATAATAACTTACAACCGAATGTTTTTTCAAATAAATAAACCCGTCGGAAAATAAAATAAAAGAAGGGAAAAATAATACGAGAATAGAATTTTGTCTCGGTTCGAATTTCGTTCTTTTAAATTAGTTTGTTTACCCTTACAGAGAAGCCATATTTGAAATGGTTTTTTCTGTGCTTTCTACTAACTCCACAATTCAGAATATTTAAAACTAAAGAATTCTATTGATATTAATTTTTGCTCTAGAGGTTGGGCTAGCTTTGTAGACTTATAGTTGTTTGTTTTTATTTTTAAAAACATAAATAAGTTTTCCAATATTTCTGCCTCTTCCCGACTGGTAAATATTAAGAAATGTTGTTTCCTTAAATTTCACCATCCAGCAAAGTTTTACCAAACATCCTAGTTATTCATTGTATTGTCTTTAAAAAGAAACACATATACCAAAACACACAAATTGTGTCATATTTTTAAAAGAGGGTAGAAATAAAAACATCTCCAAGCTGTTGAATATTTTATTTGCTGTTAAAATCCCAAGCGAGAGAAAGAAGTGCTCGCTCACAGAATTTCCATATTCGATTCAGACAATTTGCAAGTTTGTAAACAGCTGCATTGTTGGCGGCTTTGAAAGTCGACACAGTGGAATTGAAACCTACAGGTGACCAATTGGTTGTTTATATGTATGGAACTACTTTAAAACATTATGATTCTTTTTAAAATATACAGTAGGTGCCCTAAACGTTGATATTGATTAAATTTGCTCAGTCAATTAATTTCATGTTCTCTGCAAACAAGAAAATTGTTTCCTGATTTATATCGAATTCTACTTGATGCCCTCACACTTCAAACAAACGGTTAACACACGTTTTCAAAAGTTTTAACAAATTAAACCTGCGTGAATCAAAGAAACTTTGATCACCAATTTAAACGATTTGAAATGAATATCGAGCTTTGTGGAAAATCTCGAACCAATTTCTAATCAAATATATTATAGTGAAATTGTTTTGAATATTTTCCATATCTAATAGTTTATTGTGGAAATATTTCGTTTTTAATCCAAATATAATATTTTATTGTGAAAATTTTTCAAATCTAATCCAAATTGAATATTTCTTTTTTCGAATCAAGTTCAGATCGAATATAAGACTAGACTCTACTTAATTTATGAATGTAGCTCAATAAAAATTGTTTGGAAATAAATAGGTTTTTAGTACTATGATTTTCAAATTTCTTTTGTCAAATCAAATAATGTGAGTTGATCCATTAAAATAAAATGTAAATACGATCTAATGACTCACCTACCTGAAATGTTGGGATGTTTTATTTTACAAACAGATTAATGTTGGTTTATGTAAAAAAAAATTGAATTAATTATAAGTTTGACTTGTAAATTCAAATTAAGTTGTATCGAAACTTCATATTATTATTGGTTTTGAAATGTATAGTACTTTTGAATTTTTAAAACAAGACTAATTAATTCCAATGATATATGAATCCTAAATAGCTTCTGATTCAAAGTTTTGAAGAATGAGCTTTAGAAGAAAATAGTTCTCTATCGTAGATAATACAGACTATATTCTTAACATTAAATAAAATAAAAAAGCAGTGTGTTAACAACTTCTTTGAAACTACTCTAGCGATACAAATGAATAATAAGATAGCTCTGAATTTGATAAACAAGGAGAGAATACCAATGAAATTGGTCGATTCCAATAATAGATTTATAGTTAAAGATACCGATTTTAAGAACTCTTTTGGTATTCAATAAAATATGAACATCCTTATATGAAATAAACGAGCAACTTGAGATAAATCCTTTGAAAAAATTAGATTTACATAAGATTAACACAAGAGTTATAAATATGGAATAAGGCTAAAAACATTCCATGAGGGAAGTAATTGAATATACACAAGTTTTTCGACATAAAGAAAATGAAGAGTTAATTATTTACCATAATTTCTCCTCAAACTGTAAATGATTAGTGAACCTCTATATCTGACCCAAAAAATACATATTTACCTGTAAAAAACAAATCAATTTTATGAGTTTAAGGCGATGTTGATTTGATAGCCCCAGTTTTCTTATCTATGAATCACAAAAGTCTGAAACTATGAAATGCGATTTAAGCAGGGATGAAACCCCGATGGGGAAGGGGTCATCGGGGTCTGTTCCTACTTCATAGAAATGTTAACTAATATTTGATCAAATCAGAATTAAAATTTATCTTTTCAAAACATTAAATGAAAACAAAGTTATCTAGTCGTGAATCAAATAATATTTTAAAATATTATCTATGAATTATTGTATGTACATAGTTGTAAAATTGAAGATACAAGACCCTTTGGTAAACCGATATATCGATGGGAGGATAATATGAAAGTGGATTTGAAGCATGCTGGGTGTCAGAATATGGATTGGATATAGGTTTCTTAAGATAGGATTGAATAGCTAGCTATCTCACGTTCTGGTAGCCATACATTTTATTAGAGTCCTTTAAGGCTGGGTTTTAATTCATGCATAGCGTGTGGTTAATAGTGAATAGTGCATAGGCCTACCATATAATACCCAAGAAGTTGAAACACGTTGTTTTCATTGATGGCGTTCATAATCAATACACAGTGAATAGTGCTGAAGGCATAGACAACTCTTGTTTCAGCCAATGAGAATATGAGTATAAGCTATGGACAATTAATTACCAGTAAATACAGAAGACCAAAATTATCTTCAGTGTTCATGTTTAAAGTGTCATATGGTAACCATACTTATTTGATATTAACAAATTTTATCTTTTGTGAGTCAATGACAATGATTGTATACTGTATATTATGGTTTAAAACAAAGAGAAAGTATTACATTTTTGATACTGTTATTAAGAACTAGGTAGCCGTAATATATTCATAAACATGACAGTCATAATATCTGTACCAAATAAAAATCAAATTTGATTTAATACAAATTTACAAGCACCACTTATATTACCTAAGTTTCAAGAAAGTTTAGGACATATACAGTTTAATTAACAATTTTTTCGAGCTAAGCCTTTAGTGAAGTTATTTTAGAAAGTTTGTTTAGTATTGCTAAGAGATTAGGCCATTGGGTGAAGTGAATAAAAACTAGTATTTGCTTATTCTAAGCTTTTTTCAAGTATTTCCTACGTTTTATGTGAATTAAAGTTTTAGAATATACTACCCCAAGTAAATTCTAAGGTAATCCGGACGCTTAATATTTTCTAAGTTATGTAGGTGAATAAACATTAGTTTGTACTAGACAGGGTTAGTAAATTCCTAGTTTTTATTTAGTCTATGGTAGGCTTTTTAGATGAATTGCAGTCATGTCACTGTCCATGCAAGTTCAAGACAGAAGAACATACCTTCAACGTATAAGAATAGGCAATTATAAACAATTACTTAGGTTTGAAGAGCAAAACGTTGATTTTTTTGACGTCTGAGGTTTTTCCTGAGCACAACAGGAGGAGAAGCACTGTCGCCCCGACAGAAAATGGAAATATTACTGCGTTACTTCGGCGATCCAGGTAAAACTTACTTTTGATCGGCATTCTAAGGTAGGCCTATCATTTAAATAACAAAAATATATTTTATCTTGTCTAAAGCGATAGTTTTGGGAAAATACTAGTAACTGGGCCTCTAAAACGTCGCCACAATTTTGGTTGTTGTTTCAAGACAGATAAATTTAAATTAATTTTATGAATTTGTATTACAGGTTTTCATCAAAATACCTTTACCAAAACCGTTCATTATGTAATGAATAGAGTAATCGATAAAACCAACAAATGGATAAAATTTCCTTCGACCTTAGATTAAATGAACGAGGCCAGCCTTTTATGGCAAACTTTATTTCGCATGCCTACAGTCATTGGGGCCTTAAACTGTACTCATATTGAGATTAAAAAGCCTACTATATTCGGAGATGAGTATATTAACCGGAAAGGTTACCCTAGCTTAAACATACAAGTAGCCTGCGATGCAGCTGAAAAGATTACACGTGTATCAACAGAGTGGCCTGGCAGTGTTCACGATGCCAGAATCTGAAGAAGGAGTCCTGTAAAAATATCAATCTAATGTGTTTGAAAAATAAAAGTGTTGGTGCTGTTTATATTATATCTTGAACATTTGACTATTGAATTTGATGTAAATACCTATATTATTCTTGTTTTTCTTTTACCGAGTAATTTTGACTTTAATGTATATTTTAAAATGCTCTATAACCACATCATCCGGGAGCGTGGAGCACGGAGCGGCAGAGGTGGTTGAGAACGCGCACCGCCAGTTTCTTCTCTTCCTGATATTTAGTCTATACCGTGTTTTATTTAATACAGTGGTTTAAATTTCTTTGGTCATTACAAAGTGAGTTCTGTGCGTGTTCGTATTCAGAGGCGTGTCAATATAGCCACAGTGGTATCAGTCGGTGGCAACTTGTTCAATTGCGCAAATTATAAGGCGTCACGTGTGTGAATGTGAACGTGTTGGTATAATTAGTGTGCTAAAAATCATATTAAAAGTTTGTATCCGCTTCACTCCAGATAAGCGGTGGATGTGTAAAAGTGTGGGTTCAATAAGCTAACCATGTTAAAAGTAGTTGTAGGCCTGCTATACACCTAATTCCATAGCTGAGGGAACTGCAGGTCATATGGAGAAACGATTTATCTCCGCTCTCTCTCTGTTATCGGTTGCCAAACCTTCACGCTTTCGTTTGTTGGGAAGTGAGGGGGGAGAGTTTATTTGGAAATCCCTCATTATAAATAATGCACAATCCACAATCGTATTTTTTTCAAGATTGAAGTATATTAACGTTTCTCTATTCCCTACGTAATTATGCTTAAACTATTTTATGTATAAAGCTATTTTCTTCATAATTAATATACAAACCATATGCATTGCCGCTTGAGTTACTTAACAAGTTCCCTCTTTACGAATTTAGGTGTAGACTCTTAACAACATTGCCCTTTCTTTACTAAATATTTTCCTCTTGGAATGTAATTTCTTGTAACTAGCTGGATACTCTATAATATTTACTATATTTTAACTGCTAACAATACACCATTATTTAAATAAATATATTTATATACACATAAAATTATAATACCACAACATTACGATTAAAACAAAACACACAACCTACATATACACAAAATCTTAACGTGGTCAATAAAAAAAATACTACACAGTGTACTAATAAAATATGTGTTTATTTAGTTAATGTTTTTGAGCTAGTTATTAGGAGCACGAGACTCAGACTACTGTAACTTTATGACTATGCTGTAGAAAGAATCCCCAACTACTGGCAAAAACAACAGCTCAGCATTGCCAAATTTGATATACATTCGAAGGGAGAATGGTCATGGAAAACAAAAGAATGACAACGCTGTTGCTCAAAAGTAACCATGCAGTTCCCTCAGTAATGAAATCAGGTGTAACGGTGCCTATCACACTCCTCTTCCTATCCCCCCTCTTTTTCATGTCAGCCCCAGAGTCACAACGATATGCAAGTTACCGGTTTAGTCACCCCCATCTTCTTTTATTCTGGTTGTCCAGTACGTTGCAGGTCACACAACTAGCGGGACAGACATTTCCCGGTCAGCTTATTCAGCTCCATCAACTAATCAGAAGTAACGATTAGAGGAGTCTCACCCCGCAAGAGAGATACAGTACATTCACCCCTTGAATTTTTTTATAACAGTTTAAATAGTTACTAGAAATATTCCCTAATGTATCCCTACGCCAACAGCTGACATATGTCACTTTGGATAGCTGTGTTGAAAACATGTGGTACTGTATCAATGTGACAGTAAACCGCAGTAATTTAGGTAAATATTATTTATATTTATTTTAGACCGGTCACAAAGCTTATTACTTATCGTTTTATTTCACTTAAAAAATATATATGTAGGCTATTGGCAGCACTTTCACAAAAGGTCGAAACAATATTGCTTTAAAGTGGTGACCGACGAATTATCATGTGATTGATCATGACGCAAACAAGTTGTTTAGTTCTTTACAATGATATATCCACGCAGTGGATACAAATAATATATTCATTTAAATATTTCGAAATGCGATAAATAATTTTGTACATATTAAAAAATTGACAACTATTTTCTCTTTTCCAAGTAAATACGATGCCCGTATTAAACAGTATTAACGTATGCACTATATTACACATACCAATAGCATTCCAAAACCAATAAGTACTTTTAATTATGTTTAAAATGTTGTCACTGATTGAATTAAGTAGTACTCAAAGCAAGAAATAGTGTAAGGAAACTTAAGTTTACGTTATTTTAAATGTAAAATATAACATGTAATTAAAAAAGTTAATCATTTTTAAGAAAACAGCGATCTTGTACAAGTGTTGGCTACAAAAAAACCTAAACATAATGATTTAACAACAGGTAAAAAGCTATGATGGGCATAATGTACCCGAGGACAAATAATGGTAATGAGCTACGACCCAGGTGAACCTAATATTTTACAGAACTAGCGTTTCAAGTATGCTAGTCTGGATATCTATGAGGGGGGCAAGAGCTTTCAACGTTTCAATATAAAACCTTGTCTTTTTCCTATGAATGGAATGCCAACACTGTACAGTAGGCATTAGTTTATATTATCTATGCTTTGTGCAAGAATATAAAGCCAGTTATCTTAAATGATAAAATGTAAGCTTAGTAGTTCATACTTTATTATAGAATTATAATCAAAATTTGTTTTTACTTCAAAATATAATTACTTGAACTAAAAAGAACCAAGTATATTTTATACTTGAGTGTAATCAGTCAAGGTGAACCTGCTACTTTATTATTTTTTCTCATAAATATTATAATAATGTGAAACTATTATTTATTGTGGTCAAATTCTTTTAGCTTATTTATTATAGGTATAGGCCTACTTTTAATAACACATTTAAAACAGTAAACATATCATATACTGATTTATATTTTTTAAATAATCTCAGTAATTAGCTTACATTGTCCAAATTTCACAACATAGCCTTGTTTGTTTATAGGAGATAAAGAAATACCCCCCATGCTTCCCTTTATCTTGCACAGGGGAGTGCAGACGATGGCTCGAAAATTTCGTCAACGGAAGATTGTCCTTTATAGGTACCGTGCGCTGATGTGTGTGGTGCTTGTAGCGGTATAAATGTGCAACTCCAAAGTGACGGTCAACGTTAGAACACACAGCAAATTATATGTTAATTAATGTTATACTTTTTAAACTTAATTTTATTATATTAATTTCGATACAATGGATCAAGTAAAAAGTGTCAGTGTAGGAAATAAGAATTGTTGTATAGTATGTTCAAATCGATACCAAAACACTACGAGTGACATTTAATTTTACAATTTTCCTGGTTGACCATTGGAGGAAGTAAAACGAATGAAGTGAATTCAAGCTTTCAAAGTATTATTATTCATATTTGGTTTGTTCTGACTCGTTCGCAATTACGATAAAATCCAAGAACTATATCAAGAAACCAATCAATTTCAAAAATTTGTTTTATTTGGCAGACAATCTTTGTAGTAGTCTACTAGAGAAATCACTTATAGCTTACATTTAATGTTTTTCACTAAATAGTTATGAGTTAATCCCACTGTTGTTATTGCTTATTTGTAAATCTTTGTCAATAATGGGCCTAGTTCACAGAGAAGGAAAGAACATAGCCACAGCCCCTAGGTTAAAAATGTTGCACTCCTTTTCGAGGCTTTACTCCCTCAACGTTGGGATCGCTAGGTGCAACCCCCAGTGACTACAGCACAATCAAGTGAGCATTTTTGAAACGACTCACTTTAAACTCGAATGTACTAAAAGGCGGATACAAAATATGAGCTCCTGTCGGCTGGCGGTCACCTAGCCAGCTTCAAGTA
>CABFVX010002196.1:105443-124033 GCA_902151425.1 Timema shepardi | reverse complement strand
CAAGTGGCAGAACCAGTATACTTTTTCTGATTCACAAGACGCTAGATGATGACGTGCTAGCTAGTGCTAGCTAGCACACTGGATTTAAAGTACTAGCTAGTGTCGTGTGATACGGGCTTAACGAAGCTGTCTGCTAACTTCGGGCTCTAATGCGCATGCGTTGTCAAATGCGCATTGATTTGAGATGGTTGGTTTTGATATTTGATTGTCTCTTGTGCCGAACATCTCGAGCAGAGCGGACGAAGTAGAGATGAGTTGAACTTTAGCAGAGCAACTCGCGCTAATTAGGCGGAAATCTTGTGATTGGCTTAGAGCTCGTCACATGACCACCTTTCTGTTCTGCGCTAGTTTTTCGCCGAACTTGTGAATCCACAGTTACTCCCATGCCTCGCGCGCACACAAAACAAACGCAGACGCGAGCCTGGAGCTGAGATGAATGTTCTTAATAGCTACCACAGAAGCTTTCTGTCCAGGTTATACGCATATGTGCTAATTACACTAATGAGTTGGGGATGATGGTTTAATTTAGAGTAAGTGTACCTGCATTTGCGTGGCGGGAGAGTGGTAATTTGTAGTAACATGTTATACAGTCTACTAATGCAAACTTTATATTTTTAAATTAAATAATATTTGAATTTGTGTGTTGTGATAGTTTAATAATATTTATTTCAAATTGTTCAACAAATTCTTATTACTTTTAAATCCTCACTATAATAAATCATCAAATAATGTAAGCATTTTTTATCTGTCATTCTACAGATAGCACTTGTGTATATGGTATATGTGTGTTGGTGTATGACGGGTGGCAGGGGGAAAACAGAAATTAAGGTACGAAAAGTGGGCGGCAAATTATCTAGTGCCTTTTGGCGGCAGAGTCGTAAGTCCGCCCCTGAGCAGAGGAATCTGCGTGTAAGCGTTTTTTTTTCCTCAGTCCTCCTTCATCTTCTGGTTGGAAGCACTAGAAACAATATTTGCTAAACACTCGAGTCAATTCTATATGATAATAAAAAACACTACCCATTTTGTTGGTAATCAAGTGTTGGATACTAGTGTCCCAATGTGAAAAAGTCCTTAGTTCGAATGCCGGATGAGTGTATTGAGGTTTCCCCCCCCCCCCCCNNNNCCTCCCCCGCTAAAGTGTTTCCCACTCTCACTCCACCTAAATGTGGTGTTATTTCCTCTACATTCTACTTTCCTCATTCTTTCCGCGTTAATGTAATAAATAGTATTTATAGCCCGGACGGAAAGTAAAACGCGGTGGAGAAAAAACACACTTTAAGTTAACCCACTTAACCTAATCACTCAACTGAGCTCTTTTATGGTTTCACAAAACTTTATACACAAATACAGTAGATTTTGGACAGGAAGGGTGTTTTAATATGGTATATCAATATTTAAATTTGTTCACGGTCAACATTGAAATTATCTATCAAGATACCTTCCTATGAACAATAGACTGTAGTTAGTTATCATGGACATAATCTAAGAACGAGTCACAAACACGTGTTTACATTATTTTAGTCAAAATTTAAGCGCAAATCAATAGTTCTTAAGTATAATAGTGGCGTTACGATCAAGAGTCGATCCCGGTACTCCTGGATACATGATTATACTCACTCTTTAGGATCGAGTCCAGCGTTGTGGTTTCTTGTGAAGAAAATAATAATTAACTTTTTATAGACTATACATTGTTCGTTATGTTATGTAAACATACTTGATCGCGGCACTTCATTCTCATTATTAATTTCAACTTATCACCGGAAATTCTGTAACCCATCAGTTGTTTTATACAATGCAAATATATGTGCTTGCCTTGAATTATGAATGCCTTTGAAGTAAACAAAAACAACAACAAAAAACAGTTGTTTTCTACACAGATTGGACTTTAAAATAAAATCGCTGTGATTTTGTGTTTTACCCAATTCAATTATTCCGTAATGTAATTGATCCCGACAAGAGTGTGATTCTTTCTCATGTGTTGTTCCCGATGGTTACGGTACGAATAACGTGAGAATGAACTTCACCCAGGTGCGCTTAGTTCAATTTTCATAGACGGGGCCTTTTATAAAATACATCAAACCACATAATATTTTTTGTCTCTAAAATTGATTAAGTTACTACCTGTTCAGGCTGTATACATTTATGATAGTTACTCGAATGGGATAGTGATGAGGAAATAAATATTTTAGAGGTAATTTACCCGCATTTGCATGGAAGGAGGGTGGGGAACCATTTAGGAAAAAGTACCCTTATTAGAACCGATCGGGACTCGAACCTTGATCTCCCCGTGACCAGCAGGCCAGTTTAACCCGAGAGTACCTGGTGTCCTAAACCATTTGGCCATTGAAGCAGGTGGTTTTATTTTATTATTTGTTTTATTATAATATAGGTATTGATCATTTCTATCAAAAGCGAAAGCTGCAGATAACATGACCTGACGTATGCATATATTAAATATTATTTATTAACTTTTATAAACCCGCTTCAGTGGCCGAATGGTATAAGGGGTCACTCTCGTGTTAGACTGGCCTGCTGAAAACAGAGAGATCGGGGCTCTAATCCCGGTCGGGTCTACTGAGGGTTAAATTTTACTAAATGATTTTCAACTTTCCCTCCACGTAAATGCGGGTATACTACCTCTAAAATGCTTCATTTTTCATCTCTCCCTACCCCATTAAAGTAATTATCATATATGTATATAATCTAAACAGTGATTAAAAAAACTTTTCTAGAAGTCAAATGAGGCTCTTCTTTGAAAATTGTTGCTAGGACCTGCCGAGGACACAGTGCTTTTTTATGTGACTTAAGCACCTTTGAGGTACTTTTTAGTTATACTTTGTTTGTGTGTCCGCCTCATATTATTGGACGTTTGGGGTATCTGCATATTTAAGGATGATAGAATTGAGAGCAAATGTAACACCATTTAGTTTGAAAGCATCAGTAGACCCGACCGTGATTCGAACCCTTATATCCTTATCATCAGTAGTTTTAACCATTTTGATAGTAGGCTTAGTGCCTTTCAAACCACAGGTTTAAAAATGTATATTGGTGACCCTTTTTCATAAGCTAGCACTATTATCAGCCCCGGGCAGTAATTAAACTAATTGATTGTTTTACACCCTAGTGATGGCTTTTAATTAGTTGTGTATCAAATGAGAAATATAAATAATGAACCATGAATGAAGATATATATCATATTAATAAACATTTTTATAATTTACAAACTATATATATACATACAGGTAAACAAAAGAAACCCTTAGTCTATCTTAGTTAATTATACGAATACTCATTAAAATTTTGTTTGTGTAATTATTCCAGACGATGTTAATTTCAACAATAAACTAAAAAAATATAGACTTAAGGGTTTTAATTATAATATTTTTTAGCACCGTGTCTTACTACCCGTTCGGGTTATACGCTTTAAGTACTAATTACTATAATGGATTAGGAATGGGGAAGGTTGAATTAGAGGAAGTGAACTCGCATTTGCGTGGAGGAAGAGTGGAAAACCATTTAGGAAAAACCACCCTCAGTTCACCCGACCGAGATTCGAACCTCGATCTCCCCGTCCTCAGTGGTTGAGCTCAACATGACTAGCGCGTTAGCCAACTATGCCACCGAGGCGGGTGTTTTAATTATAATTTCAAAGATATGTGATACACATTTAATTCATTCACATTTGTCAATGTTTGCTGCTACCCACAGTTTAAGAACCTTTGTCTTAAAACCATGTGACCACCGAGGCAGGTTTGTTCATTGATTGTATGAGAATATGCTTATATTGTTTGACGTGAAGATTTATCCTTTAATTAAGAGTTAGTATTTTATTTTTATAAATTATATCAAAGTCCGATGCCTTAGCCTAGTCGGTAGCGAGTCTTCCTACTGAGCTAAGGGTCCCACGTTTGTTTCCAGGTATAACCGAAAAACTTATAATTGGTGATGAACTAATGGCTGAGGGCTGGATGTTGTATTTGTTCTTTGTTTGAGCTAGCCTATAAGTCGTGTACTGATATAATTATTCAGTTCAGAAAGAGCCTCACATAAAACTATTTAACCTTAGGCTTTTCAAAGTGCAATCTGCATATTAGTTTGTGACAAAATTGAAAGGTTTCTAGCCTCCGATGATTGGGTTTCTTCGCCCTTTAAACACCCCATACTCAACATTCATCAATAGTTAGGGCACTAATAGTTTTAGGACTAACATATCATTATTATTATTATTAGCACCGCGTCTTACTACCCGTTCGGGTTGTACGCACTTACGCTAATGTGTAATGGTAGGGTGATTTGAATCCGAACCACGGTGGAGGCCTGGCATTCCACACATTCACAAGATGTCTTGTCAGAGGTGAAAGAAGGGCTTGGTAATCAGATAAATCTGTGCCGGGACCGGGGATTGAACCCCGGACCCCCAGCACAAAAGTCCGACACCTTACCCCTAGACCGCCAGGTCACCCTGACTAACATATCGTTTGAGGAGCAAGATCTCCGAGGCGTTGTGCGTCAGACGTTACCCGGCGACTCCTGATAAACTTACGATGCACAATTTTCCATTTATTCGAATGAAATGAATGCAATAGAGTCAGAGTCGCCTTTAGGGTTGTGCAAATGGTGTGACCGAAAAGGACCCCGTGATTTTGGAGGCCTCGCGTTCTCTTAGATGAGAGAGGGACAAAAACAGGTTGGGGTGAGAACATTTTTTCTTGTGCGATGGTATAGTAGGCCCCCATATAGGCGCTCTAGCAGATATTGTCACAGTGTAATAAATAATAACTAATAATCAATAAAAAATATAATCATAATGTTTGATCTATTGAACGAGTGAAGCGGGTTCTCTATTTTAACTTAACCGATTTGCATTTGTTCGTCTCTTTATAGTGGGTATGTCTCACAATAACTTTTGAACTTACTAACCAATTTAATTAGAAGTTAGCGCAATTTTATTAATTGTACCTTTATAGAGATCTTTTTCGTTGGGGAAGAAAATTGAAATAAGGGTTGGGGAGAAATCAACCCTTAGTCTATATCTATAAAAACACTGCTTCTGGCATTAAATATAACAATGTATTTACCTTTCAGGGTGACCTGGTGGTCCAGGCGTAAGGTGTCGGACTTTTGTGCTGGGGGTCCGGGGTTCAATCCTCAGTCCCGGCACAGATTTATGTGATTGCCAAACCCTTCCTTCACCTCTGACAAGACGTGTATTAATCACAACCTGTGAATGTGTGGAATGCCAGGCTTCCGCTGTGGTTCGGATCCCACGTATAACTGTAGGTCCTTCATTTCATTTCATTTCACAATCACCCCACCATTACACATAAGTAGGGGGCGGATTTTGCCTTAAATGCCTTTTTTATTCCTATTATTTGAAAATTAGGCTTTTAAGGTATAAGTTTATTTTTTAGGATTGCGAAGATAATGTGATAACTTTGATAGTGCCTATAAATACCTATTTCGGTGTTTAGTGCCTATTTTACAAATGGGAGCTTAAAAGTGCCTTTTTTCTATCTTTCTCTTCTTCCCTCTTTTTTAGTTCTAAATACTTGCGGCTGCTCTCCACCCNTCCTTAGGTCACTCCACAGTGATACTCGTGATAGTTAGGAAAAACACACGTGTCCAGCGGTCTGATAGGTTCAGACTGGCCAGATTGGTGACAAAGATTTTCTTCTAGCGCACAGCAGTGTTAGTTCATTCAGTGGTTGTGTATATTACGCTGTTGTTAGATGTGCATATCTGTTCATTAACATTTCTTTGTATTGGACTCAGTGTAAATTATTGAACTAATCTAGTAGAAAATACCCAAAGAGAAATTGTGTAAAAGTATGATATTCAAATAGTGGATTGGTGGTGATAGGAATTTCACAACGGATGGCAAAATTAATTTTTTGTCAGGAATGTTCCAAAGAGTTACGGTACCTTTTCAAAAGGGGAAATGAAATTATTAATTTTGAAAGTCAAGTTTTTATTAAATATTTTGGCTATTGTTTAAAAGTAAACCATGATTATTTGCTATCGTTCAAACTAGGTGTAATTTCTTATTGAAGGATTTCAACAACAAAGTGGAAATATTTACCAAAGCGTAACATAATGATCTTACAAAAAAATGTAATCTTAGTTCCCTCGTTAGGTGATGCTTTGTTAATTTGTAGAATTCACAAATATTATTGAATGAAAATTTCCATTTGTAATATTTAGGTAAAATGAGAGAAGAAGTATCACCTAGAACAACACAAAAATATTGCAATGCATATGAAGAATTCCAGAAAGAAAACAGAATCTCAACCTTTTTTTCCTAAAGCTAACTTTGCTGATAAAACTCAAGAGCAATTTTCTGCTGACTTACGCTCTGCGATGGTAGCTATAAGTATTCCGTGAAAGAAGTTGGAGAATCCAGATTTCAATGTTTTTCTCAACAAATATACCAACCTGAAGATACCAGACTAATCATCTCTGAGGAAACACTATTTGCATTCAACCTATTTATCCATAAGTTTTTACAATAGCAGTTTTTCTTTCTGCCATTTAAAAGATATTAACTGTATTGTATTGATTTAAACTATTTACTATAAACATTATTTTTATTTAGTTTAAGACAGTTGAGAAGATCCGAGAAGATATTGGAGAATCATACTTCTGGGCTACTGTTGATGAAACCACTGGCCGCTGTGGCAGATATGTTGCAAATGATGTTGTTGGAAAACTAGACTCTACAGGTCCTGGGAAATCTCACTTGGTTGTTTCAAAGATGCTTGAGGCAACCAACAGCTCAACAATTGCCATAGTTGTTCGTGATGCTTTGCGTAAATATATAATTTAATTGCACAAGCTATACTGTGTTAATTTAACGATTTGCAGTGTTAGCCCTGTAAAAATGAGAATTATACATAAGTTAATTTGTTTATATCAGGCGTCCTGTGGCCATTAGAAAACAACGATGAAAGGTTTCCGGTGTTGCTGACAAGACAGTGCGGCCTACACGTTGAAATCAGCCGCAAACTTAAAAGTATTCTACACCAAGTTAATTCGCGCGACTTGTCTGGTGCATGCTATTTATAGGGTTGCAGAAGATATTAGATCACATTTTCCAAATGTTAATGCTATTATTTCTACAGTCAAATTGTTTTTGGAGGCTCCATCACGAATACTCTCCTTTAAGGCCACCCTGCCCAACACACCCTTGCCACCACAGCTAGTGTTAACTCGTTGGGGTACACGGCTTCATGCTGTGAAGTACTATGCAGATTACCTGGGTGACATTTAAAAGGTATTATACAATACACTATCTTTAGGTGCTTTCACAAATTAAAATTGCAGTGAGCGTTTACTACTAGTTTTATTGATTCCACTTGTCCATCCACATTATTGAATAATATTTTAAATTTAATGGTTATACTTGTAGAACACAATATATTGAAAGAATGGTGAGTTTTGCTAAACCAAACGTTTTGCTTGTAGGTAGTCCAAACATTTGACGAGGAACAAGCTGTCGCCATTACAGAAGCCAATGCTTTCTCTCCTGCTCAAGTGTCAGTGCGGATCTGGCATACATAAAAAGCAATTTTGGAAATCTTCTTGGAGCAATCACAGTTTTTGAGGCGAGGAATTTGCCTCTTGTGAAAGCTGTGAAGATAATGCCGGGAATAGAAGAAAACCTGAATCAGGCTTCTGGCTCAGTTGGCACAGCCATCGTCGACAAATTTAACATAGTATTGCAGCGAAACCTTGGCTGTAAATTGATGGAAAGTATTGCGGGCATCTGAGAAGGACAAACTACATTAATCCCTGAAGTCAAGCTTAGCTCAGCTAAGATAGTTTTGCCCGATGACTTCATGTTAAGTCGAGAGAAGTTTCTCACAGTATAAAAAAATTGTCAAACAACAGAACAAAATTTACACCTGAAAATCTTATAAGTATTTGGTAATTAACTCTAATGGTAACTAATTTGTGTTTATGGAGAGTGTATGCTGGATTTTAAGAATGCATAGTAAAAATGTTGAGTGTTTTGGTGCCTTTTTTTGCATTACTATGCTTATTTATGTGCTTATTTTTAGTCCCTATTTATTGCCTTTTGTATATTGTAATGCCTATTCATGTGCTTATTTTTGAGATTTTTAGTGCCTATTTGCTTGCCTTTAAAAAAAATATTGCCTATAAATCCGCCCCCTACATATAAGTAAGTGTGCATAACCAGAACGGGTAGTAAGACGTGGTGCTAATATTATTAATAATAAAAATAATAATAATAATTTTTCGTTGGGGAAAGAAAATCGAACTAAGAGTTAGGGAGAAATCAACCCTTATATGTATAAAAACACTCCATCCAGCATTAAATATCATGACATTATATTTACCTGATACCTTATACGGCTAAAAATTGGTATAAATATGCAAGCTACTATAATAATATTAAACAAAAATTAAACTTTTTATTTAGTTTTTGGGTAGGTTTAGGTTGGGTTGGTAGATAATTAGGGGCTCAGCAAACGAAATTCGCTCAGTGCCCCACGTTTGCTAAGGGTGGTCCTGCATCAAGATATCCCGAGTTTTAAAATGTACAGTTGTGCACCTCAGTGCAATTTATTCCTAGGGACGTTAACTCTAGAAACACTATCAAATGAATTACAAGAAAGCATTTAAAAAGCTTCCAGTACTCTCCTTAAACTCTCGGATAGACTACAGCGCTTGGTGTTGAATGCAGAAATGTCACTACATCTAGAGCAGATACTTAAATATTCTAATGGAAGTCTTTACGAATACCTGCATTCCTTTTCGTTATGATTTAAATATCTGAAATATTTTCCTATCAAAAATGTATTGAACTATTTTTATAACCACACATATCTGTGGCTGAGTGATCTAAGAGGCCTAAAGCAGGTATAAATAAGTATGTTTGCCCTTAGCCCTTCTTCCCATAAACTATTTTTTAATAGCCTCGTCTTGCTACCTTTTCAGGCTATACTCATATAAAATAATAATTACTCTAATGGGCTAGGTTTGAGGAAGGAAGCATTTTAGGAATAGCCTACCCGCACTTACGTGTAAGGAAATTGGGAAACCATTTAAAAGAAAACACTCTCCGTAGACCAGACCGGGATTTGAACTCCGATCTCTCAGTCTTCAGGAGGCCAGTCTAAAACTAGAATGATGTCTTAGACTTTTCGCCCACTGCAGCGGGCCATACAGTAATCGTTTTCACTGAGTTTGCAAAAAGTTATTGTTTGTTTGAAATCTTAGATCAAGTTAGTTTGTAAGTTGAACGATAATACACACTGGCCTATTTATATGCTTATGAAGTTAACACTAAATCTAAAATAATGTACTCCCTCTACTAAATTGTTTTGTATAGACGGATCGCTCTAAGAAGAACCTTATTTGAAGGTTCAATCTACTAGATCTACTTTCATGTATTCATCCGTCAGGCTTTTTTTTAACTGCAACTATCACTTTTGATAGCTCGTTACTCTAAGATGAATACAGCTAGCTTTGGTCTATTTGTGTGTCTTCTAAAAGGTTCATTAAATGGTGATTTACTATAGTGTATGTTGGACAGTTTTTCTAAATTCAAATTAGACCCCGATCTTACCACCAAAGTCTAGTGTCAATAAAAGTGGCTAATTAGGCAAGGGGGAAGAACAAGATAAAATTTTAGAACTTCATATTTGACTAGGCTTCTTTTCTGAAGTTTCTTCTTTCTTTCTTTTTTATCACCGCGTTTAATACCCGTTTGGATTTTACTCCTATGTAATATAATATGCACTAATGGGTCAGGTATTAGGAAGGCTTAATTGAGAATAAATGCACCTGCATTAGCGTGAAGGTAGAATGTATAACTATTTAAGTAAAGCCACCTTAAGTGCACTCAACCGGGATTGAACCCCGTTCTCCCCATCTTCGGCAATCTAATTTAACACGAAAGAAGCGCGTTAGACCACGCAGTCAGCGAAGCGTGTCTTTTTTTTTGTTATTTTAGTTCGGGGTTGATATTAATAGTATCATAGATAAAATAAGTCTATACACTTGATCTATGGGCGTAGTTAGTCTTGTCGGCTGGTAATTGACGAAACATTTCTACCCCGGACCCCGTCCTATTAGAGATAATTAATTTCATGTCAACTGTAATAACGATAAGACGAAAGAGCTTCTCGACAAGTTTCCGCTTTATTTAAGTGTTTAATAATAGTAAAATAAAATTACTTTACTATCACTAACAACCTTCAATAACAACAGGTTTAACACACAATATTATTTTAGGAAGGAAACATAGGTCTAACCAACTAATTGAGTTTTCCATTGTATACATTCTTACTAATTAAACAATAAACACCCTCAATAGGCTTACACCTGACTGGGATTCAAACCCCGATCACCCCATCATCAGCAGTCTGGTTTCTTGCTACCGAAGCGGGTGGAAAACTAGACATTTAAAAAAATCAGCTCTTAGTATACCCAGTCAGGACTAAGCATCAATCAGCATCTCTTGCAGATTAAAACTCTTAGACGCTTTCTGATAGTATTCATCCACTACGATTATTATTAGCACCGCGTATTACTATCCGTTCGGGCTATACGCACTTACGCTAATGTGTAATATTAGGGTGGTTGTGAGATGAAATGGACAGCTTACTACAGTTTACAGTTTAACGTGGGATCCGAACCACGGCGGAGGCCTGGCATTCCACATATTCACAAGTTGTGATTAATACACGTATTGTCAGAGGTGAAGGAAGAAGGGTTTGGCAATCAGATAAATCTGTGCCGAGAACGAGGATTGAACCTCAAACCCCTAGCACAGACATCCACTACTATTATTTTACGAGAATTGGTCTTTTTTTTTTTAGCATTCTTGTTTTGTTATTTTCGTTTCACTTATCTTTCAAAGAATAAATTTCTTGTAAAATAATGCATGCGCATACATATAGATTCGCTGTCAAGTGCAAACTTTTTACTAAGAACTATAACTTATTCCACATGTGTACTTCACCGAGACATTAGCTAATCTCGTCAACAGGATTATACGGTTCAGCCTTTTTTATGGTTGATTTTCTTGGAACTTGTTTTTCTACGTCCTTATCAATACCATGTGCAACAAACAAATTGTGCAATAAGTCCACTAGGAAAATAATATTTTTCATACATGCTAAGTGATAACAGTTCTGTTTAATTAGCTAAGACCCGCTTCGGTGGCCACGTGGTCTAACGCGCTACTCTCACAATAGGCTAGACTGCCGATGACGGGGAGATCTAGATTAAAATCTCGGTCGGGTGCACTTGGAGTGTTTTATCTAAAATGGTTTTCCATTCTCACTCCACGGAAATGTGGGTACACTTCCTTTAAATAAAAACTTCCTCATTTCTAAAACTATTAGTGTAATTAGTAAATAAGCGTATAACCCGAATGGTTACTGAGAAGTGGTACTTTAAAAAAATCAGCTAAGGGGTCCCGTGCTATTCCATACACGATCGAAAAATGTTTGATTGATGCTTTCGCTTTCATAGTGATGAAGCGACGGTCGTGGGATTGGGTGTTGTTGCCTGTGCTATAGCTTATTTTTTAGTTCGCTAAACGCCAAAGTACGTCTTCATATAAGGACAGGAGAAAGGGCAATTTTAAAGGAAATGAACCCATATAAGCATGTAGAGAGGATGGGTAAACCACGGTAATAACTTAAATTTCCAATGTACCCGGCCGAGATTCAAAACTTGACCTCACACGTAACGGACAATTTTCTCTTGCAAGCCTGATTTATAAGACCTCAGTATTATTAGTATTTTAATGGTCTTTTTTTTGCATCTCATTTTACAGTCCGTCCGGGTTATTCGCATAGCTATACTAACTGGGTAGGAATGAAGAAACTTTAGAGAAAATTTACTTTCATTTACGTGGAGAAAGAGTAGAAACCCATTTAGGAAAAATCATCCTTAGTACACCTGACCGGGCTTTTCCCCGTCATCGGCAGTCGAATATATTGCGAAAGTGATACCTTAGACCATGCGGCCGCTGAAGTGGGTTATTTACAAAATAAGCACCCATAGTACACTCACTTTCCCGGGACTCGAACACCAACCACCTCGTCACCGACAAAAGAAACTATAGCGTACCACCATTTTCTTTCAAATTGACATTATTTGTCAGCTTGAAAAATTTACTAGATCTACCTTCACTTATTCATACGTCAGGTAAGGTTATCTACAGTTGTAACTGTTGATAGAGACCTATAAAATAACACTAATAATATGGTAAAATGTTATCAAATGTTGGGCACAAAAAAATATATTTGAAATTTCTCTACTGTTCTTCCAACGAAAATCGGGGTGTAGTTTGTGAGTTGTGTGCGTTTATCATTAGTTGGTTCATAAAGTGCACGTTTAACACCTCTCATAAAAATATGTGTGTTTCAATGTATTTTATGTTGTGTTATAACTTATGTGAATGCTTTTTATGACGCTCATTAAGATATGGTATTTACTACGCTTCTATGACGTGGAGGACTATACTCCGCGTGAGTATTGGTGCTATTTCGCCAACATTCATGGGCCGGCCCATTGCGCACATGGAGTCTCAAGGTCGTCATCTTGAAATGGTGGCATTTTTTTTTTCACAGTTGAAACAAAAACAATGAGGCTAGGGATAGCTTTTATGGCTTTTTCCTGGCACTTTCTTTTATAAAATTGTTAATTGCTTACCCTTGCCTCACAATGGCTTTTATATATCGATCTGTCTTCCTATTTGTTGATTTGTTGGTGATGGGACACGTGTTGGTAAACTAAACTCTTTGCGTTTGGAATGTTGACACTAGTTGGTTTGCGGAGAGGGTACAAGGAGGAACAAAACCATAATCTTGATAAGGCCAATAATTGTATGAAGTGGCCGCACTAGTGAAATAAGACATTTTGGAAAATAGGGAGAAAGGATGTTTAACCACTATTTAAATTAATATATTTTGCACCTTACTTGCATTTATTTCTTTTTTAAGCACCGGGTGCTACCTACTACTAATTATAATTACTCTACTATGTTATGAATGAGGACGGTTGCATTTAGAAGAAGTAGACCAGTATTTGGGTGAAGGGAGGGTGGAAAACTATTTTGAGAAAAATCGCCCCAGTGCATCTGACTGGGATTCCAACCCAGATACTCCTGTTGTCAGTAATCCAGTCTATTGAGAGAGTGCCGTGTTAGACCAGGCGTTTCAAACTCGTAAGGTCCACATTGAACATTTTAGAAACTGAGGGGGCCGCGTTAAAAAAAATCCCGTAGCTAAAAATCACTAAGCTCCTGTGCTAGAACATGCACAACTCGAAGCCTGAATTTTAAACTTAGAATTTTTTTAAATTAATTATAAACTGTTTTGGAAGAAATAAGATGAGATTTTTTTCGGTCTTCTTGAATCAAATAAAAGTGTTGCCAGGGGTAACCACGAAATGCATTGCTGAAAAATGTGTGTCTGTAAGCCGTGACCCCTCGTGTGCATGGTTTCAATTCATGTGAGAAAACAACTTTTCACGTTCTTATGTAATGCAAAACAATGCACATATTGAACGCGCAAATTCAACAACTTTTTGGTGATTGATACATGTCGAAATGAGATCATATACTATTTGATACAACAACCTCAGATTTCCCCAAGTTTTGACGAATTCTCAAGTATCACATTCTAAAAGGCTGTATTTCTTCAGCGTTTTTAAAATATTATTAAAATCGTTTCATTGGTTAAAGTTGAGAGTGTTTTAGACATGAGAAAAAAGAGCAGTGTTTTTGCAGTTTTTATAGTAAAACTTATTTATGGTAAAAATAACTCAAATAATTCTCCAATAGAAACAAAGAGTTTAATTTTCTTCGGATGGTGGGTGCCCTCAACAGTTGTTGAATATATGTCAAGGTTATCCTGGAATTTAATTACAACTTTTATTTTCATTTAAAAAGTTTCTCAACCCGCTTAGGTGGCCACGTGGTATAACTCGCTAATCTCGTGGTATACTAAACTGCCAAAGACTGGGAGATTGGGGCTTGATTCCGGTAGGTTGCACTGAGGGTGATTTTCCCTAAATGTTTTTCCACTCTCCCTCGACACAAATATAGGTGCACTTCCTCTAAATTAATATTTCTTAATCCATAACCTATTAGTACATATCAGTATAATCTGAACAGGTAATAAGATGCGCTGCTAAAACAAAAGTCATCAAATTATAATGCTTATGACAGATATATTCTCATATAATTATATCATAGTCATTGGCTGTACTTTATTTTCTATCATTTTCCGTTTCGCATTTAAAAATTTAACTTGGTGTCGAAAGTCACAATTTATTGTGTCTGACTACATTTCATAAACTTATTACATTCAGCTTTATAAACGTCTCAATCTAAGCGGTAAGGCTACTTACAGGAATTATACCCGCATTGGTGTGAAAGGACGTTGATAAAACCAAGGTGAAAATCAGGTTTGGATTTGAATCCCCGACCTCTCCGTCCCCTCTGGTCCAGTCTATTACAATTTAACCCCATAAGTAGATGGCATGCCTACCTAGGGTAGGACACTGATTGGCGGATATTGATATCCCTGGCCTGTGATTGGCTGTTATTTATAGCACAGGCTCAGTACAGTGCTGCCACCCCACCCCGTGACCTCCTTTACACATCCGTAATTTATTCTCAGCAACCTAGTTCCTGTCCATTAGATATTAATGTGTTCCCCAGGGTCTTAGGTGGGGAGTGTGCAGTCTAGGGCGTCTGGCACTCCTCCCGTGACGTGTCGGCAATTCTGTTTAACCCAGGCAGTGGGTCCAACCCAAAATGTGTGGGACATTGCCCACCCCATAGGGCGGGGACCATAATTAAACAGCCAGTGCTTAGGGCTTGCTCCTCACTGGGTCAAGAATCCACAGACTGAGAGCAGTGGAACACACAACGTTGTCAATTCGGAGCTTGATTACTAATAAGTGAAGAAACTATTGAGACCACAACCTTGGCAGGGGCTGTGGTCTCAATAGTTTCTTCACTGCCTAATTAGTATCACGCTTGGGCGGTAGGTTAAACAGATAATTGAATCTATCCTCCTCCAAGTTCGAAGATAACATTTACTGTTATTTTACCGAGGACCCAGGTCATTCATTACTTGGTTATGATTATACTAAACATGTTCAATCAAGGAAACAGTAGCTAGCTCACTAATTATCACACAACGTGTACATCTTGAAGACACGGATCTTTGTGGCATCATCTGTAAATTATTGTTCAAGTAACCCGTTAAAAAAATTATCCGAGCGGATTAATATATTTATAACCTCTTTCCGGAAGAATGTTGGCACCTTTTCCCCGCACCACTGAAATTCACTCCTTTTTATGGTCTATATAATATGTTTGACCTGTGACTCCACGCATAACTTTTAATGACTTTTTTTTAGTTCTAATACGGATACTGTTATTTTAAACTAATGCAAACTACTGTAATATAAAGTTTTTAGTGACCCTGGTGCTTTATGAACCAATTAAGAGTATTGGAAACAAAAATAATAATACGATTAGAAACTTTGTTTGATAGGAAAAGTTTGTTAAATAACATTCAGGCACACTCGATTCGATTCTTGTTGAGCTAGACCGCTGAGGACGGGGGAGATCTAGGTTCTAATCTAGTTTGGGTGAACTAGGGGTAGTTTTTCACTCTCCCTCTACGCAAATGCGGGTTCACTTCCACTAAATTAAAACTTCCCAATTTCTAATCCATTAGCGTAATGAGTACTTAAGCGTATAAGTCGTACGGGTAGAAAGACGCGGTGCTAAAATGTGTCGAGTTCGTGTGATCTATAAATAATATGTGTGCCAAACTACCAGGGAATTACGCTTGCGTTTCCATTTTAGAAACAAAGGGGTTGACCCCACTGCAAGTTATTTTTGGGTAAGTTTTCATTAATAGTTTGACACTTCCAGCTTGGAAAATTTAAATACATTCCCTCAGTAAATCTAATTTATTCAGCCCTACTTCTTTTTGTGATAAATATTAGACACGTAGAACAATGGAAGGCTCGGTGTTTTGTAAACGGACATTATAGGTTTTAATAAATATTCAGGGTAAGCTAAACAAATCCACGCCATTGTATTCAATTTAAAAAGATATATTATAGATTCATCTATCAGCGTCGAGCGTATTTAGGGAGGTTTTTCTAATGTACTTTCCACTTTACTTCCATGCAAATGTGGGTACACTTCCTCTAATTTTGGATTGAGGTTTAAGTGGCTAATTTATTTGTGTGAATGTTATTTATTATGTCAACAAAATATAGTTTCGAGCATTAAATGACATTTAAAAAAAATGCTAGGTCCTCATAATTGTATTTGACATTACTTATGAATTTATGTGAACTTTATATATTATTTCATCAAAATATATTTTCGAACATTAAATGATATTTAAAATACATTCAAGGCTCTCATAATTGTATTTAATATTACTTATGAATATTTGTAAAAGTTATATATTATTTCATCAAACTATTTTTGAGAACATTACATTCCTTTGTTGTTTAAATGGCTAACTTTTTTAGTGTAAATTTTATTTATTATGTCAACAAAATATAGTTTCGAACACTAAATGACATTTCAAATAAATTCAAGTTCCTCATAATTGTATTTGATATTACTTATGAATCTATGTAAAAGTAATGTATTATTTCATCAAAATATATTTGCAAACATTAAATGATACTTAAAATAAATTCAAGTTCCTCATAATTGTATTCAATACTATTTATGAATTAATGTAAGAGTTATATAATCGGTAAATTATAGATGAGAACATTAAATGATATGTAAAATAAAACTTCTTTTTGCTGTTATAAGTGGGTCATGGAATAAAAGGTTGTTTATAAAATAATTTAACTCGGTGTTGTAGTTGGCTAACGCTCTTGTTTCGTGTGGAGCCAGACCGTCGTGGACGGGGGTAGTTCAAGGTTTGAATCTCTGTCGGGTAAACTAGAAATGTTTTTCACTCTCCCTCCACGCAAATTTGGGCTCACTTCCTCTAAATTCAACCTACCCAATTCCTAGCCCATTTATGTAACTAGTACTTAAGCGCATAACCCAAACGGGTAGTAAGACGCTGTGTTAAAATGAATGTCTGTGGGTCTTCGTGTGCGTGCTGATGTGGGTGTGTGACACCTTACCTTAAACCAAATTTAGTTAAAATTATAAACAAATATTTAAGAAATGAAATAATAATAGTATATTTATTTCTACCTTTTTATCTTATTGGACAACCGTTCTAACAGACATTAGCGGTGCTAGCCCTGCGAAAGATATTGAAGTTCAAATTCCGGTGGGCGCGCCTAAATGTCAGGCCCATCTAATTCTGGCGGTGGATGTTTGAATCGAATCCCTGCTGGGTAAACTGTTTGTAGTTCTCTCTCATGGGTAAAAATTGCTGGAACGTTTTCTTAATCATCCTTACCGCACTATCATAATTAATAAATATATAGACGTTTAGCCAAAAAGGGTGCATGTAACTCATCTAGTTATGACGGGGAGGTTGTGGGTTCGAATCTCGCTTGGGTGAACTGTGGTGGTTTTCTACTCTCCCTCACTCCACTTAAACGCTGGAACATTTTTACCTTACTCTTCCTCAAAGAGTGGTCTGGGTTGGTATGGCGTATACCTACATCCGCGTATGTCGATGGACGATACTAAACAACCAATTTTAGTAGACTTTTGTGGGGAATAGTGGCCCCTAACTGAGACTTATGAGTTTCCTGAATGTTCGTAATCAGAGTTGTGTCAATGCTCTTTAGTTGCGCCATCCCTTTAACGATCGATGACGTCACTGGGAAAACTTATTTTTGGGGGAGGGTTGTGACATTATTCGAGGTCGTGATCTATTCCCGTCTTGATTTGTCTTGTTGAGCCGCCAAACTGGCGCCAGGTATGAGCCACAAAGGAAAACCCATTACCACATAGAAGGGGGAGTGTTGCCAGGATCAATGGCCTAATGTACTTGTTCATGGTTTCAAGGTCATGATTTATTCCTGTCTTGACTTGTCTTGTCGAGCCGCTAAACTAGCACCAGGTATGAGTCAGCAGGGCTGCGACAGAGCGATGACGCCATCGGTACATACCATTGCCACATAGAAGGGAAAAGCGGGAGAGTTGCTAGGGCCAATGACCTCATGTACTAGCTCACGGTTTCAAGGTCATGATATATTCCTGTCTCGACTTGTCTTGTCGAGCCACCAAACTGGCGCCATGGTTGCAATGACGTCACCGGAAAAACCCATGACCACATATATGGTGGAACGGGTTGGAGGGAGTCACTTGATGAGCTCTAAGCCAATGACAGCGCTGTTCCTATATGCCACCCTAACTACTGTTGGGGTTCGAATCTCGGTCAAGTGTACTTAGGGGTGAGTTAATTTTACTTAAATCTTTGTTTTTCCACATTAATTTGATTATAATTTCATTCTACTTGGTTCATCACTACCCATTCAGGGTATGTTCTTAAATTATGTAAGGCTTTTTTTTACAATTTATTACCCCTAGCCCGACTCCCCACGTAGGCAGTCGTAAGATTTTCTAACACGCCCCCCCCCCCCCGCCC
>CABFVX010002196.1:92088-105214 GCA_902151425.1 Timema shepardi | reverse complement strand
CCCCCCCCTCCCCACTCGTAAGAAAACGTAAACAAATACTGAACCCCTGCCTCCTCCTTACGAAATCTAGGGGTGACCCCTTATTATAAATATGTGGAATGCTCCGGTGTGTAGTAAAGTACGGTGCACACACACGCCAAGTATAAAATATCGCAATTTTTTTTATTGCATTGCCAAAACGTCAGAGCTAATGACCCCCACGATCGAGTACAGCTCGCGGGTAATGTCTGCCAATATGTGAGTCACGACTTGAAGTGCAGGCCCGCCCGACATTGGTTTTGTTCCCGAATTAGAGCACACACGATACTTCCTCTTTCACAGTTTTGACAAAATGTAAGCGAAATAAATGCAATATTCTCTCCATTACTTGGGCTTGCTAAAGAGGTTCATTCTAGGGCCTTCGACTCTTTAAATTTCCCCGAATCCTTAAATAGGCCTATATTCAAAATTAAAGGATTTAAAAAAATCATATTTGAGATTAAATAAAACAATGAAAATTTAATTGTAATTATTTTTAGAGGCATTATGATTCTTACTAGTTTTTTAGGCCAACATAATTGACGTAGCAAAGCGAGGTTTTATTTAAACGTGATCATTTGGCATTTCGTCTGTCTGTATATTGTTACGTGACCACTGTCAAATGAAATTGTAACAAATTTGGCAGGGCCATTCTTTTATCCTAGGCCGAACGATGTATGTTTACAATTTTTATATCTGTTTCTCCGTTTCAATATGGCGACCTCCCAAAAGGTTTTTCCTTTAATAGCTCGGCTCAACTACTACCTAGTATGTATTAGTTAAAAATGTCTACAAATATGGCGAGAATGGCGTCTTAAACCACGTGAACCATGATTATTATCTTTGAATATAGTGTACCATAACACAAGTGTCAGGCATATGCCGGGGTAACCACGCAAAGCATAGTTACCTTGGGCAACAATTTTCTTTCCTTCAAACAGACCAAAAAAATCTTCATTTTACTTCTTCTGACTCAGGTTTTAATAAGTTTAAAAAATCTAATCAAAAATTTAAAATTACAGCCTTGAGTTGCACATGTTCGTGTACAGAGGTACTAATTTTAAAATATTAGCCCCCTGCGTGCGGTAGATATCACGTAATGCTCATGACAAACTCTTAATTTTATTAATATAGATTCTTGACATTGGTATTCATTTGTTTTCTAACTTGAGAAACAAGGAAAATAAATGGTACATTGTACAGGCTTTCTTGCTTCTTTACCTAAAAATGTAAACATTTACTTTAAACTTTCAAAATTGAAACCACTGTCTAAAGGCTCTAAGATTGACATCATATTACATAAAAGAATGATTAGGAGATTCCGCAACTTATATAAAAAGTCCCAACAAGTTGTTTAACTTTATATCTGCACACGAGAATTTCTATGAGCAAGAGTGAAAGGGTTTATCAATTTTGCCGGGAAAGGTATTGTCATGGATCTTCCAGAGTTATTTTACATGCCACAATTGACATAGGACTGACGGGCTTACTTCTGCTCTGAAGGAAGTTGTGCAACGGATTTTTATCGCTCAAGAAAAATCTGACGATCCCGATTGGTTTTGAACACACGAACGTCGGGTCCTGAGGTGACCACTCTATCTCAATACCACCAAGGTCGACAGGTATTTAAAGATCACTTTCTAAACACATATACTAGGCCTAAATCAGCACAATGATTTAGACAAATTCCTGGACAGAACACTCCAAATGTTACACACCCAGACATAGTGCTTTGATCTTCACTAATTGAATAGCAACGAAGCTGAACGTATAAACTACAATCCAATTTTCATAGGAAAGACCTTTTAGAACATAAAGTTTTTTGCGGCCAAAATTGATAACATTTTATTATTTGATTGGTGTTATTTTTGATAGGTATTAGTAGTATAGGTGACCTGGCGGTCCAGGGGTAAGGTGTCAGACTTATATGCTGGCGGTTGGGGTTCAATCCTCGGTCCCGGCATAGATTTATCTGATTACCAAACCCTTCCTTCACCTCTGACAAGACATCTTGTGAATGTGGGGAATGGCAGGCCTCCACCGTGGTTCGGATTCCACGTTAAACTGTAGGTCCTCCATTTCATCTCACAATCACCCTACCATTACACATTAGCGTAAGTGCGTATAACCCGAACGAGTAGTAAGACGCGGTGCTAATAATAATAATAATAATAATAATAATAATAATTAGTATATCAAAAGGGACACTTGCATATCACATGACTTTACGTATGAATACGTGAAAATAGATCTAATATTTTTTCTAATAATTGTAACATAAGGCTTTTTTTTCTCAGAAAAATTGCACTGTGTATTTGTTGGCACCTCCTGGAATCAAACCAAGGTCCCCTAGACTCATGGTCGCCCACCATTACAGGTTTTACGCTTCAACTCCACAAAATAAGAAGTTAATGTATTTCTTAAAGGAGATTCACCATCATTTAGCCTGGGGAAAGGATAATAAACCCCATTTTATGAAATAGGTTATCCTCAGTTCGGCCTTCCTAGTATCAATCGACCGCTCGTCACCCCGTTTCGAACCAAGTTCCAACTCCGTCGTTCCTCCAAGCCATGGATGGACAGTTGCATCGCACTGGTGGTAATAATAACCACGCGCTGCATGCACCACTCTATGGCGGGTAATAAATTCCTCATTTTACGGTTGCTGAACTGCGGCGACAGTGGCTTCAAGGTTTTCCTCTTGTCTCAAGACCTATTAATGCGGTTGCAGTTTTTATTACTTTGCAAGATGGTGAGTCTGGCATTTGACAGCATTTTTTTAAAATACTTTTTATCCTTACTGTCTATTCACGGAGAGTGTGTAGGTAAGTGAGCGCTAACAGAAGGTTTTTTAATGGCAAACATTGGCCAGAAGTATCATTAGAATCGTTTGATAACACATTGTATTGATATTATAGTATTACTAATAATACGACACCTTAGCTCAGTGGTAGCTTGTTTATCTACTGAGCTAACGGTAATAGGTTCGATTCCTGGCAAGCCGAAAAATGTATCATTGATTAAATGGGGGTTTACCCTTTCACATTGATGAATCAACTTCCGGGGGACTGGATGTTGTGCCTGTCCTAGTGTTAAGTTAGATTATAAGATATATGAAGATACAACAGACCTAGCAAGCCGGTAGTGGAAACGATATGACGTGAATAAAAAACCGTCACAGGCTGGAAACATTAATGGATGTAAAGTAAATGATCACAAAGAAAATAATTATTTCCTAATAGTTCGATACTAGTGACTTTCAGAAGATGTTTTCAATAAAGAACCTCCTAGATGTTACTTACCTACACTTCTCCCGCAGAAAGACTCTGTATATGTTGGGGCGTGAATTGACAAACTACACTTCCAAGTGAAATACTCTTCAGAAGAATCATTGTGATTCTATTCTGCGGAAACTTTTGAAATTGTGGTCCCTCTTGTTCTCGGCGTGCGTAGGTACAATTTACTGTGTGAAGACTCTGGGTGACCACTGACAGGTCAAATTTGGAAAACCTAGAAAAGTCGGAAAATTTAAAACTGCCAGAAAAATCAGGGAATTTTGTAATCGAACAGGGCAAATTTTATAATTGACTGTTTAGGGATGAGATTTTTTCCTAGCACCGTGTCTTACTACCCGTTTGGACTATACGCTTACGTACTAAATACGCTAATGGTTTTAGAGAGGATGAAGGTTATATTTAGAGGAAGTGTACCCGCATTGCGTGAAGAGAGTGGGAGAAACAATTTTGGAAGAGGAATGACCTAATTGCATCCTATTTACACATTTATTTTAAGTCTCGTTTATGTATATTTAAGTGCTTCAAAAATAATTACCAAAACCATTGAGTACATTTATATTTTTAACGTATTTAGAAATTATTATATGGATTCTAATCAGGGAAATTCGGATTTTAGGATCAGAGAAAAGACAGGAAATTTTATTTATAATATTTTGTGGCCACCTGGTGACTTTTGAGGTTGAGAATTTTTAATGAGAGTTTTGCATATCTTATGGTGGGGTAATACTTATTACGTTATGTATTTTTAGGACAGATAAATAAGGGCATGTTTGAGTATTATTGACTTAGTTGATGTAAATAGCTCATCTTGTCTGGTTGGCTGATGAAAGAAGGTCAAGGATTGAATCCCGGCCGGGTGTACCGAAAATGGTTTTCCCCTAGATTGTTTCCCACTCTGCCTCAACGCTAATGCATGTATATCTCCTCTAAACTCTACATTCCTCATCATTACCTAATTATTTTAATCTAAATTTCAACTAGCCCGGACGGTTGCAGTTCAATTTTCATATGAAAGTTAAGTCATGTGTTCTAAAGCCGTCACTTTGGTGGCCGCGTGGTCTAAAGCGTGATTCTCTCAATAGACTAGAATGCCGATGACGGGGAGATCGTGGTTCGATCCCGGTCGAGTGTATTGAGGGTAATTTTTCTTAAATGGTTTCCTACTCTTAACGCAAATGGGAGTACACTTCCTCTAAATTCAACCTTCCTCCTCCCTAACACGTTAGTGTGATTTGTACATATGCGGAAACCTGAACGGTTAGAAAACGCGGTGTTAGCAAAAAAAATTAATGTTTTGGTTACAAAAAAATAAAAGGAATCTTTTCCCCATCTACTGCTTGCACTAAAGGGCACTAACTGATTGACATCCAAGCTGGTCCCCACGCCTCTTACACGTGGGGCGTGCAAGCACGTGAGTGTCAAAATACCGGAAACTGCTCCCATCAGCACGTGTCGGTTGGTATCTGGTTCTGCGGTTGGAGTATCCTTACTTGTCAACAACATCACATCTTTTAGCTCAGTGGTTCTCAAACTTTATTTGTTCACGGCAAACTATTATTTTGCTGCGAGTCCTTGTGACACATTGAACGTGCAAGTTTTTTTTTTCTAAGCGTGTGGAATATTTGACCGTGAAAGATGCCGTATCAATCTGGCCACCGTGTATGGTGACTTTTGGCAGCGCTGTGGGAACAGAACGTTGTCCAGGGTATAACTTGGAGGTTGTATACACGTCATAACCGCAATTAGATGGGGTGATGACAGTAATTATGAAGGTTTGAAGTCAATGTCAATCTTAAACCTAATCTTAGTCTAATTAACCAAACCACGATGACCATAGGAACAGTTTCACTTTCTGGAAAAATACCTATAGTACCACCGGGAATTTAACCCGGGACTTTTATATTAGTAGCCAGGGGTGCTGACCACTAGACCTACAGTCCGGGTCTACAAGTTGTTATTACAATGGGAGATTCGAGCGCGCGCATGTGCAGAAATACCTTTTAGTTGAACAGGAAACGCGTGTCTCCTCTATTAGATCACGAATTGAACTATTGTGTAAGAAACGACAATATTCTAATTAATTACGCAACTCTTTGATTGTAAACCATTAAACTTCCGGTGTTTCGGGTTTGAAACCTGGTTAAAGGTTGCAGCATTAGCTCCGCGAAAGCCCATCCAGGACACATCTGTGCCACTTTAATCTAAAGGGGTTTAGTCACGTCATTTCTCAGAGCAAAGATACCCAAAAGTTTTTGTTCTTGGTCAATAATGGGCCAGCCCCAGAGTGACCCCGTTGTCTCAGTGAAGAACGAAAACAGACCGTTCATAAGAATGTTTTTTATCACCGTATTTTATTACCTGTTCAGCTTACACGCATATAATGAGGAAGGAAGCATTTTTAAGGATCTACCCGCATTTGCGTAGAAGGAGAGTGGTAAATAAATTCAGGAAAACCCAATTTCAGTAGACTCAACTGGGATCCGAACCCCGATATCCTCTTTTTCAGTAGGCCAGTCCAACATGAGGGTTGCGATTTCGACAGTTCGGAAATTGAAGCATGTCATAAGAATATTTTTTGTTTGATCTCGAGAAAAGGTCAGTATTTTTGCAGTTATTATATCAGAACATTTTTTTTTTGCCAAAACAAATCAAATATTGCTTCACTACAGACATAGTTTAACTTTCTTCCCGTGGTAATATCAACAGTTCTTGAATATCTGTCAAGGATGTCTTGGAATTTATTGACAACTTTTCTCTTCATTTAAAAGTTTCTCATCTAATGCCGCTGTGATCATAAAAGATATTCAACAACCGTTGAGGTCACCATTTGAGGAAAATTAAACTACTATGTCTTGTACTAAAGCATTTTTTTTTCTTCAAAAAAATATTTTTCTATAAATACTGAAAAAACTCTGAACTTTTCTCGCGTCTCTGCATCCTCACCTTACATGATATTTTTTGTTGGTTTGTACTGTTTACTAACTTTGGGTCATTGTAATTAGTGTGATTTAATAAATACCAGCACTGATAGGCACACGGGAAAAGGCTCTAGTCTGGTTCGCCGTGGCGGAGAGGTCGATATTAGAATCCTAACCGTGTACATCTTTTCCCTAAATATTTTTACACTTTTACTCCACGCAAATGCGGGGGTACTCTCCCTCTAAATTTGTCTCTCCTCATCTCTATTCCATCTGCCTAAAGATATGAATATCGTGGACGTGTGAGTAAAACGCGGAACACCCTAAGGGCTATTCCTAATTATTAATGGTTTGTTTTGTAATAAATGAAATTCCTCTTGTGCCATATTTGTACTTGGGAAGGATATTCATGTGTCATGTACGACTGGATATTTTCCTTCATGGAACATGTTACTATCAGAACGGTTGATTTGATTATTTATATTTTGTTTTTAGCTATACGTGACTTACTTCCACCTTTTCGGAATATCCGCATTGTAATGCTAAATATGTAGGTTATATATATTTAAAAGCTTTACAATTTTTTTCATAATTGAAATATGTTTTTTTACTAGAGCAACTTTATCGTTAATTTATGTGAAGCTGTAGTAATGTCAAGGTCTACTTGTTTGTTCATTTTATAGCTGGAATACCCATTAGAAGATTACAAATATATTCAATAAAAGCTTAAACCATATGAAGTACAACTATAGAGACCAGAGACTGCTGTAACTTCTTTGTGATGTTTACATGTAATAATAATTATTATTAGCACCACGTCTTACTACTCGTTCGAGTTATACGTACTTACGCTAATGCGTAATGGTAGGGTGATTGTGAGATGAAATGGAAGACCTACAGTTTAACGTGGGATCCGAACCACGGAGGAGACCTGGGATTCCACACATTTACAAGTTGTGATTAATACACGTCTTGTCAGAATTGAAGGAAGGGTTTGGCAATCAGATAAATCTGTTCCGGGACCGAGGTTTGAACCCTGGACTCCCAGCACAGAAGTCCGACACCTTACTCCTCCGGGTATCTCCCCGCGTTTTTAGCTGTCCATTATGACCTTTCAACGGCTGTACCTCGGCAAAAAAAAAGTCTAAAAGTCGGTGAAGGGTCTGAATCGGGATTTAGGGCCAGTTTCATAGTCAGATTGAGTATCCAATGCTTCAAGGGCGGTGCTACACTAAATAACAGACGACACCTACCTAAACTTGAACAGAATGGACCAGTCTCGCCTTTAAAACTGTCACTTAGGGCCAGTTTCATAGTCAAATTTAGTACGCCTCAAGTGTGGCGCTACACTAAATACATGACGACACCTACCTAAACTCGAATGAAATGGGCCGTTCTCGCATAGGAAACTAGCCCATTCCATTCGAGTTTAGGTAGGTGTCGTCTTGTACTTAGTGTAGCGCCGCACTTGATGCCTACTAAATTTGACTATGAAACTGGCCATTAGTCGTAAGCGGGGAGGAAACCCAACAAGTTACAAAGGATGCAGTGAATTTGGGGAATGCCAGGCCTCCACCGTGGTTCGGATTCCACGTTAAACTGTAGGTCCTCCATTTCATCTCACAATCACCCTACCATTACACATTAGCGTAAGTGCGTACAACCCGAACGGGTAGCAAGACGCGGTGCTAATAATAATAATAATAATAATAATAATAATAATAATAATAATAATACAAAGGATGCAGAGGCCACATTTTAATACCATGCCTGCAAATTGATTTTCAAAAGCTATACCGCTAAAATAGTAGGGTTTTGGTTGGAAAGAAACCCTTAGAAAATAGCTGCGAGTGGAACACCTACAAATTTCCAATTTCCTTAGTATCGAGTCAGGGTCCCCTCTATCTAACACCTGTTGTCGGCCATGAACCCAACTGTAGCACCGGCCTTGGAAAGGGGGAGGTAAGGGGTGAGGGGCCTCTTGCCGTGGTCTGGGGTCAAGTGGATTTTTATTGACTGGCAATTGATCGCCAGCCAGTTATATTAGGCTCGGCGCCACGACACCAATCAACCACTCACTGGACCCGCCGACAGTGTCTTTTACTCAGCTGTCAAATGGGGCACCCGATGGGCTATTCTCAGGTTGTCTGTCCGGTTACAACTTCAACGTCCCGTCATCGTGGTGGACAAATGGGTAGTGATGACAGTCAAGGATACATTTGTTTTGTTTGCGAGTGGTCCAAACGAAAATATCTACTATTTTAACGCGAGTTCTTGCTATGCGATCTGTACATTTCTAGCCGATAGGACCGTGCGCTTAGAACTATACTTCATTCACGGTAGGAATTACTCTCTGAAAGGTCTTTTTTTCTTACCAATATCCTACTATATAATAGATTTCTGGTAGGGAAAAAGGCCTTTCAGAGGTAAACTCCTACCGTGAACGAACTATAGGCGTACTTTACTAGGTTAAGTAAAAGTATATGTCGTATGATCCTAATTTGCCAGTTTCTAAAATGTATGCTCAATTTTTTTTAAATGCCGCTTTTGCTTCACTTATTATATTTGAAGAGAAGATTAAACGCATCGGTGGGCGCGTGGACAAAGACGTCAGTATCGTCAAGTCTGTTTCGCCGATGATGGGAATTCACCCGAGCGAGATTGAAACTTCTATATCCCCGATTTCGGCAGTCTAGCTCAACACGAAACTAGTGCATAGCATGGTTAGTAATACATGGTGTACAGGGGGGAAATGGGACGCCATTTTGATGAGGTTTGCTCGATTCTCAACTGAGATATTAGGATTTGATTGGTATACCAGACTGGGATTCAAACCCCAACCCCCACGTCACCAGAAAACCAGACTATACAAGCTTGACGTTTAGTTCGCTTGCTCACTGTAGCGGATAACTACATAGTTAAAACGAAATAATGAAAAAAGAAAAATTAGTTCTTTATCATATATGTCCTACCTGAATAGCTGAGCACGCTGACATGACGTCAGGTTCATCTAGTCTGGCTTGCCGGTGATGGATAAGTCGGTATTTGAATGCCGTTTGGGTGTACTTAAGAGGTTTTTTTCCCCTACTCTATTTCAATGAAAATTCTGGTACATTTTTTAAATATCTCTAGCCCATTAGCGTAATTAAGTGCGGATGCACCCGCTTCAGTGACCACGTGATCTAAGGTTTCATCCTTGTAATTGACTGGACTGCCCAATTATGGGGAAACCGGCTCTCATCCCGGTCGGGTGTATTAAAGGTGGTTTTTACCTAAATGATTTTCACTTTCCCATCATGAAAATGTGGGTACACTTAATCTAAAATTCAACCTTAGTACTAATCATTACCCCATTAGTCATTAGTACCTATGTGGATATTCCACACGGACAATCTTCTTTTAACACCGTGCCTTACTACCCGTTTTGGCTATACGCATATGTGTTAATCACGCTAATGGGCTAGAAATGAATAAGGTTGATTTAAGAGGAAGTTTATCCTCATTTGCCTAAAGAGAATGGAAAACCATTTAGGAAAAAATCACCCTCAATACACCCGAATGGGATTCGAACCCTCTACCTTCTTGTCATAGGCAGTTTAGCCTATTGCGAGGGTGACGCCTTAGAGCATGCGTCCACCGAAGCGGTTAGACGGGTAGTAAGACACACTGGGGGAAACAAATGTAATCTCTCCTCTGGGGCTATGGAGCTGGCTTATTGTCGATGAACACCACAGTATGCGATGATACAAGCTCTCATCTCATGTTGATAAGTTTGTTGACTGTGGCCCCACGTGACCAGGATCTTGTGTGCAATGACTACAGTGAACTTTTGACCCGTGAATGACCTTTTATTTATTTATTCATTCTTCGGGGTATTAGGTTTGGTCATATATGTTTTACGTCAATAGTCCTGTTTACGAGCGTAAATCTAATACCAAAGGCCGTATTTGCGCTCTGTTCAAAGTGAGAGCTCGAGCGCTTATTTCCTCTTCGGTTACTGAGCTCGGATATTAGTCTTCATCATCCTAAACGGCGTATTTATGTGTGATAAGTGGTAGCTAACTGTATCCTGGTGAAATCTCCAAATTAGGGATTTCTTTCGATAGCAGTAGCTTTGTTCAAACAAATGACAAATAAGGTGTTGGTCGGTCATTTCGAAGTATCTTTCTTAGGTGTAGTTTGGAAAACTGGAAAACATGAAGTAAGTTTACTTAATCGAATTTCACTATAGTCAATTAAAAGTATTATTTAACACCAATGGTAAAAAATTGATAAACTTTTTTACTAAAATACTAATAACTGCAGCATATTTACTTAACACATGAGCTTAATTTATTTTAATTTGTAGACACTTTAAGGCGGGATGGATGTAAACACGAATTAATGTAAGTATTTTTAAAGTTTTTTTAAACAAAAATCCTTGGTATGAACATCACGGAATTTGAAAAAGACATTTTCTCTTCAAAATATTCAAGAATTGTTGAGATTACCATGTATAAAAAAAAGTGACTAAACTTATCTTTGAATTAATATTCAATTTATTTTGAATGAAAATGTTTTTATCGTAAAAATTGATAAAATATTGACTTTTACTTGTATTCTCGTCCACCCCAACTGAAATACACAATTTTATACTTTTTATTAAATGAAAAAAAATCTTATTAGTTACAGAACAAATGGTTTTGCAACCACTTGTGGAAAGACGCATGAATATATTATTAGATTTAAACTTGAAAAAAATGTAAAGATTATTGTCTGGACTCCTGTACATTACACTTTTTACTTGGAAATCTTTGTAAATACCATAACGTGGTTGATGGAAGTATGACCATTTGGATTTGTGCAATTTTCATGACATAAATTTATGAAATTTTCGAATAGTTTTTGTGGCCTAGTGTACTGGCTCTATGGTAATGAGGAAAAATTTAATCATTCATTTCATTCAATCGGAAACATAAAAAAACTATTTCCAAAAGTATAATTTTGTGCAATATTAAAAGCATATGAAATTAGTGTGGTACCAATTTTGACAACCACCTTAAATTAGAATTTATCAACAACTTGGCATTGAGAAATGTATATTTGAATATAAATTTTACTATAAAGGAAAATGAAAAATAAATACACAATTGTTGATTGAAAAACCAGTATAAATAATTACAAATCTAAGAATCAAATAATTAAATCAAATAATGAAAATGACATTGGATTATGATGTTCTTTTTTGTATGTTTACATTAAGTTACTTAATCATTTTGAACCAATGAACAAGCCTATGTCTTCTTTAGTGAGACCAGCACACACCTCATGAAAATAATTTCTACAAAATCTAAAGAATTTCATATCGTTCACTTTTCACAACAAACAGCACAATATAAGTTATGGCTCTTTTTTTATTAAATCGTTTTGGGAACAGCCTACCCTTTAGTTTGAGTATAGTCTTCCAGTTTCTTGTTGATAGCTGGTTTGTCATTACTCTTGTCTTTTTTACAGTCAAATTAAACTTTCTTCAATACCACACCATGACTGTTGATAGCATGTTTCATAACTCACGTAAGTATTCCTTTTCCTTTTTGTATGTTTTCTCTTGCCATGCTTTGCTATGGAGCTGCCTGCGCACACCGACAACTGTCGTAGCACCATGGTAGCAGCATAGTATCGTATACGTACGGTGAGTGGTTTTCCATTCCGCTTTGAAAGAGGAAAGACACGTACGATACTGTTATGACGGCCGTTGCCTACCCCACACTACACCCTTCTCAAATACTCCTCTCACACACCAGTAAGTTTTTTCAGCCATTTAAGAATCATATCGGCAGTTGCCCAAATAATTTCAAGTATCTGCTAAGGCTGAAATATTTAAATTGGTCTCTCAGTATGAGAGAAAAGTATTAGAATGCAAGTACAGCTATTACCCTGGTCATTTTCACTTTTACCCTCAACAAGCATTGCAACCCCATACATCAAACGATCAGCTAGTTATGCAGTCAACCTTCAACCTCCTACGCTTTCTGATCTTGATGTTCCTCAACAGCAACCACCTCCCACTGCAGTCAACCTTAAACCTCCTATGCTTTCTGCTCGTGACGTTCCTCAACAGCAACCACCTCCCACTGCAGTCAACCTTAAACCTCCTATGCTTTCTGCTCGTGACGTTCCTCAACAGCAACCACCTCCCACTGCAGTCAACCTTCAATCTCCTATGCTTTCTGCTCGTGATGTTCCTCAACAGCAACCACCTCACACTGCAGTCAACCTTCAACCTCCTATGCTTTCTGCTCGTGATGTTTCTCAACAGCAACCACCTCCCACTGCATCCAACCTTCAACCTCCTATGCTTTCTGCTCGTGATATTCCTCAACAGCAACCACCTCCCACTGCAGTCAACCTTCAACCTCCTATGCTTTCTGCTCGTGATATTCCTCAACAGCAACCACCTCCCACTGCATCCAACCTTCAACCTCCTAAGCTTTCTGCTCTTGATGTTCCTCAACAGCAACCACCTCACACTGCAGTCAACCTTCAACCTCCTAAGCTTTATGCTCGTGATGTTCAACAGCAACCACCTCCCACTGCATCCAACCTTCAACCTCCTACGCTTTCTGATCTTGATGTTCCTCAACAGCAGCCACCTCCCACTGCATCCAACCTTCAACCTCCTATGCTTTCTGCTCGTGATGTTCCTCAACAGCAACCACCTCACACTGCATTCAACCTTCAATCTCCTATGCTTTCTGCTCGTGATGTTCCTCAACAGCAACCACCTCACAGTGCAGTCAACCTTCAACCTCCTACGCTTTCTGCTCGTGACGTTCCTCAACAGCAACCACCTCCCACTGCAGTCAACCTTCAACCTCCTATGCTTTCTGCTCGTGACGTTCCTCAACAGCAACC
>CABFVX010002196.1:79151-91303 GCA_902151425.1 Timema shepardi | reverse complement strand
AACCTCCTATGCCTTCTGCTCGTGATGTTCCTCAACAGCAACCACCTCCCACTGTAGTCAACCTTCAACCTCCTATGCTTTCTGCTCGTGATGTTCCTCAACAGCAACCACCTCCCACTGTAGTCAACCTTCAACCTCCTATGCTTTCTGCTCGTGACATTCCTCAACAGCAACCACCTCACAGTGAAGTCAACCTTCAACCTCCTATGCTTTTTTTCTCGTGATGTTCCTCAACATCAAATGAACCAACCTCTAACTCAAGTATACGAAAAACTTTTTATCGTTGTGAATCAAGTCCTCAACAGTGTAAAAAAAACTCTTCAAACTCTTTTCTTTTCTTATTGATATCATGTATCCACTTCTTTTTCTCTGGCTCCAGCAACATAACCGGTACCATAATGTCCTCATCAGAGGAAGAAGACAAGGTATCACTCATTATAATTAACAGAACAACAATACACTCGCTTATTTTCACTGCGCTGCTCTCAAGGGACGAAAGATAATTGTAGGGTGTGGTGGGGGAAACAAGCTCTTGGGGCATACATCGTATCTACGATCTCGATGTGCTGGATCGTCGTGGCAATATGATACCATACTGCTACCATACTGTTACTGTCCTGGCACCGTACGTATACGATACTATGCCGGTGTGCGAGGACCTTAAGATTCATCTCTGGAAGACCATGCTAGTGCTATGTATAGTTTTCATTACGAACTACGTTATCACCGTCAATTGGTTCTATCACCATCAACCACCTTATTACTTAACATAAACGTTAGCGTGAAGCTGTAACTAAACAACACAGCTTACTCAATAGGAGAAAATTGTAAGCAGTACTTTTTACTATCTTGCTCTCTTACAGGTATTGTGATCGTCAAAAAAAAAAAAATCGAACTTAATATTTTGATGAATCTTGACGTTTCATTCATTACCCTCCGAATCCATAAAAGTGGTTTTTGACTTTCTGTCGGTCTGTACCTCCAACTAGAGCATAAACTATTTTACCGATCGGGCTAAAACTTGGTATTTAGGGTTTTCATAGGGTTGCCCCGAAGATGTTTTGGAATTGGCTATCTAACCCTAAAATTAAGGGTGGTTTACTGAAGGGCAAAAAGAGAAAAAGTAGATTTTCTCAAAATCGGCTCTAACAATTTTGATTAAATTTAATCTCTAATCATTTATAAATATTACAAACAAAATGGCTTCTCTCAATATTTCGGCAAAATGACTTTAAGGGCTCCGGTCTGATGCGTAAATTCTCATTTTTTACCATATCTCCGAAACTATTTGAGAGAAATTACTGATCATTGAAAATATGTAGATCTATTTATAATACAAATATTTTATAAGAAGCACATTTTTATAAAACCAATAACTTTCATGCTATACGTGAATATATATATTTAATTTTTCGAACACAAAAAGGTCAAGTATTGCGACCGTAAAAAAAATCTTGTTTGAAATGTTGATGGATTTCGACGTCTCATGACCCGCCGAACCCTAAAAAGTGGTTTTTGCAATGCCGTCTGTCTGTGTGTCTGTTTAGACTTAAAATTAATAGTAGTTTTAAGAAAGGAGTGAAAAGAGAAAAAATCGATTTTCTCAAAATCGGCTCTAACGATTTTGATTAAAATTAGTATCTAAGCGTTGATTACGATTATAAATAAACTGGCTGTTTTCATTTTCCCATGAAAATGAAATTTAGGGTACTTTACAGAAGCAGAAACCTCCGTATCCCCGCAACTATTTGGGATACTAAATAACTTTTCATTGCATAATTGTAGAACTATTAAAAATAAAAAACTTATACGAAATATATTTTTATAAAACCAACAGTTTCTGAGATATTGGCAAATATATTAATATAATTTTGTGAGCTTTAGTTGTAAAGAGATAGTACTTAAGTCTTAACGCAATAATTCTCCAATGCCATAGAGTAGATAAATATAAGTAAGTCTCTAAAAGTTTATGTTGTTTTTCCTTAAACCTCTTAGGAGAAATGTTTGTACAATGATTTATATCAATTTTATACTCAATAGTCAATATTTACATATTTTATTGGTCGAAATTTATAAATGAGGAATTTAATAGCAATGAGATGGCATGAAGCTTTTCAACACTTAATAAAATGTCGAAACTTTTAACCGGAAGTTGAAATTTTAATACGAAGTGTTGACCTTTGTGGACCCAATATTGATCTTTTTTATCGGTCTAAACTTACAAATGAGAACATTAATTTCTTAAAAAAATAAAGTCCGTGCGGAGTTCCGTACCATCTTTATTGTATTAGTGCATTTAAAACAAGGTTTGCTAACTAGACCTACTTTATCACTGATGTATATATGCATTATGACCACAGCTTAGAGAAACCTTACCTGCAATCTCTTAAACTGAAGTAAGGAAGTCACAGTTAAAATTAATATGGTATATACAATAAAACATTTCTCATTTTACCTGTCTGGGATTCAAACCTCGATAACTCGGTGACTGTGACCATTGGAATGCGAAATTATCGATTTATATCACGGGGCCACCGCTATGGGTTTTATTTAACACCACCTTCAAACACTTTTAATAGCACGCCTAAACACATTAATAGCTGTAACCTATACTTCATTCATGGTAGGAATTACTCTTTGAAAGGTCTTTTTTCCTACCAATATCCTTCTATATAATAGATTTCTGGTAGGGAAAAAGGACTTTCAGAAAACAATTCCTAAGCTGAACAAACTTTACCCACTTCAGGTGCCGAATGGTCCAAGCCGTCACTCCCGTGTTGGACTGGCCTCCTAATGATGCGGAGATCGGGGTCTGAATCCCGGTCGTTTCTATTGAGGATGATCTTTCCTAAATGGCTTTCCACTCTCCTTCTATGCAAATACAGATATATTACCTCCAAAATGCTTCCATCCTCGCCCCATTAAAGTAATTATCATATGTGCGTTTAACATGAACAGGTAGTAAGTAAGACGTGGTGATAAAACAAAAGAAGCTGTAAGTGGCTTGATGTTCTCCACTAACCCCCTCTTCCTTCCCCTCTCATTTATCAAGTTGGGTTTCCTGGGGGGTGCAGTGGCACATAGGGAAATGTTGGGGGAGTGTTGGTAGAGGGATTATCTGGTGTATCAAAACTAGTATTTTCTGTAACCCACATAGCGGGAGCATGCTTTAGGACATTGTTTCTCACAATGTGTGTTGCGAACCTGTCTCAGGTGTTCATCAATTTGTAAACATCATATCCCTGCAAACCTCTTGCGAACATCAAATGCAAAAAATTGAAGAAAAGTTAGCGAACTCAAACATAGATCGAGTGTCACTTTATTGTTTGTACGTCTTAATATGACCAAAATAACTAAAAATAACAAAAAAAAGTTCAAGCTTATTATTAATATACCATTTGATTAATAAATTAATAATTACAGTTTGATTTATTATTTCTAGCTCCTATAGTTTATTTTATTTTTATTTAAGAATGTAAAAAATAGGCCTACTAATATTATAAAAATCTTGAATACCTTAACTAAATTATATAAATAAAAATGTTTTTTTTAAACTTTCAGACCCGCCTATGTGACGTATTTAGCTAACGCGCTGATTTCATATAGACTGCCGAGGTCGGGGAGATCAAGGTTCATATCTCGGTCGAGTCAACTGGGGTGGTTTTCCCTAAATGGTTTTCCGTTCTCCCTCCACACACATGTGGTTTCACCTACTCTAAATTTAACCCTCCTAATTTATAATACATTAGCGTAATTAGTACTTAAGCGTATAACCCGAACGGGTGGTAAGATACGGGGCTACAATTTGTTTTTCTTTTTTCAAACTTTCAGAACTTCCTCTTTTATTTTCAACCTGTGATTGCTCTTTAATCCTTTTATATGTCAAATTATATTATTCAAAAGTGTGCCGAGAGCCCAAAATGTTTAAGACTCACTAAATTAAAGTGCCGGTTTCGTTTCTTTGGATGGTAACAGGGAGGTTGGGTTTTTAATCGCAACCAGATATATTTAGGTGATTTCTCCTAATTAATTTACCGCTCTCAACGCAAATGTGAGAACATTTCCTCTAAATCACACCTTCCTCAGCCCTAGCTCATGAGTGTAAATATGCGGATAGTCCAGGATAGCAGTGAAACGCGAAGCAGGAAAAGTTAAAATACTCCGCTTTTTTACATTTGGAAATCTTAGGGGTACTTTTTAATTTGTGTACGGTTTACCATATTATTATTATTATTATTATTATTATTATTATTATTATTATTAGCACCGCGTCTTACTACCCGTTCGGGTTATACGCACTTACTTGTGTAATGGTAGGGTGATTGTGAGATGAAATGGAGGACCTACAGTTTAACGTGGAATCCGAACCACGGTGAGGCCTGGCATTCCCTTTACCATATTAATATCATGTTGAACCCTCATTGGTGAATGCATATTCTATGGTGCCACTCTTGCAATGGACTGTATTGACGGTAAGAGACCGACCTTAAATTACGTTAGGGTTTTTGCGGAGGTGCCTCATTATTTTCTTACAAAAGGGGGTGCTGGCCATAAAGGCTTTTTTTACTACTCTTTATGGTGAAACAAAATAAAAAATAAATTGTCACTAAATAAATATATTATTTATAAAATTTCACCAATATTTCATTTACTTACTGCAATTAAAATATTCTAAAATTTTATTTCATATCGCTCATTTTATTAGCCCTACTAACCCTTCTTCTGTGGTGGTGGCCGGGGTTCAATCCTCGGTCCCGGCACAGATTTATCTGATTACCAAACCCTTCCTTCACCTCTGACAAGAAAGACATCTTGTGAATGTGGGGAATGCCAGGCCTCCACCGTGGTTCGGATTCCACGTTAAACTGTAGGTCCTCCATTTCATCTCACAATCACCCAACCATTACACATTAGCGTAAGTGCGTATAACCCGAACGGGTAGTAAGTCGCGGTGCTAATAATAATAATAATAATAATAGTAATAACACTAACCCTTATGTCTAAATATAACTAAACAATTAAAATAATCTAATTTACCAAATATTAAAAAAATATGTAAGCTAGAGGGGATGATGGGAAATCTTAAGGTCCCTTACTTGGGGTGAGGTAGATTCGAAAATCACGAAAAAATCTTACATAATTTAAGAGTGGTCCCTAATCGGGAGATATGTTGAACAAATACAGTCCAATTTTCATAAGAATAATTTTATTTGCCAGCTAGAAAAGTTTCTAGAGCTACTTTCATGTTGTTGATTTTTTAGCAGCGCGTCTTACTACCTGTTCAGTTTATACGCAACTCTCACTTTTAATATCAATACCTATAGAATTACACAAATAGGTATGTTATAATATAATGTTATTATTGTTAACATCAACAAAGTTTGTATTTTATAAAAGTTTATTTTTTATCATAATCCCACTATAGTACAGACGCAATCCACACACACGCGCATTGTATTGTGTCGCAATTGTGGTTTTCACCGCTCTATATTATGTTTGAACTTTTTATTAAGTTTCAAATTATTAATAAAAACACATAAAAACATCAACAAGGTTGAGTACTGGTACGAGGGGGGGGGGAGGGCTTACAAATACTCCGTCTTCTTTCCTCCTTGGGTGCGCTCCTAGATATGCGAGTCTATCACTTCACTAACCCGGTTTCGCGAAAACTGGCATTATTTTGCTCTTATTTTTTTCCTTCCTGATGCGTAGAAAAGTGAACTTTTCTTTCATTTCTTCCTCTCAGGCCGTGCACGCACGTACACACGCATCCTAGTGCGTCACTCCCTAAAAACTGCTGCTGAGGGTCCTCGACCTAACGCTCTTCTGCTTGATTTATTACTCGTGGCACGTTGTGACCTACGAGTAACACGGTCACATCTGCGCTTGGGCCACCGAGTTAGAAAAATTGTCGTTTTTAAAAAAAAAATCTGATCAATGTCACTCACTCTTTTATTGAGGCATCGTCAAGTTAGTAATCCATTATTAAAATGTTAACCACCCGTGACTATGCTTGCGTATGAGGGCGTCATTCTCGTCTCGTCTTCTAGTGATGTAGAATTCGGGGTTTGAATCCCAGCTGGGATAAATAAGAGTGTTTATACCCAAATTGTTTCTCATGTTCCCTCCACGCAAATTTGGGTAGATTTCCTGTAAAACTTCATTTTTTTACCGCATGGTCTAAGTCGTCATTCTCGTGTTAAATTGGCCTGCTGATGACAGAGAGACTGGGGTTTGAATCCCGGTTGGGTTTACTGAGGATGGCTTTTCCTAAATGGTTTTCCACTCTACCTCCGCGCAAATACGGGTACTTAATATAAATTCAACCTTCCTCCTCCCTAACTCTTTAGCGTAATTGGCACATATGCGTACAACTCGAACAGATGTTAATACGTGGCCCTAAAAAAATCCACGCGGAACAGAAAAGATTAGAACTAATAAGTTTTTATGTTAATTTATTTATGTATTTACTTTATAATATTATTTTACTTGGATAGATAATAGGAAAACAAAGCAATAAATTACATTTGTAAAGTTACCCCAATCGCACCCGGCCCAGATTTGAACCTTGAACTGCCACGGCAATCCAACCCATTGCGGGCCAAACTCCTTAGAACGTGCAACTATTGGTGTAGGGTCTTAGGTTATTTTTATATGTTATTTTCCACCTCTTCTTAAGACCTGTTTAGATTAAACGCGGACATAAATTACGCTTATAGAAAAGGGCTAAGAAAGAAAGAACTTTAGAAAAAATTGACCTGAATATCCGTAGACGTCAAGTAGGAAACCATTTAAAGGGAGAGAAAAAAACTCAGTAACTTACATCCGACCGGTATTCGAACCCTGATCTATCCTTCGACCGACAATCCATTTAAACACTAGGGTGACGCGTTAGACCATGCAGCAACCGATGCGGGTTATAGGTCTATAGTATAAATATACTAATTTATACTAGTGATAAATTGTAATTCCTGTTTTGTTGTGCTACCTCCTGGTTGAAAGTCAAGTAAATCAGTGAGTGGCTACTTAATCTAAGACAGGTTTGATCGCTAACCTTGTTGCCTGTATGTGTATGTGTGTGTCGGGTCTTTAACCTCTTTATACGTCACACCGACTGAGCAACATGGGATCACAACACACTTGTTTACTCTCAAAATAATCACCTTCATTCGATTAGGTTTGTATTAGTATCAATTAATAATACTACGATGAAATTCCGAAGCACAACTTCCTCTGGAGGGGAAGTCAAGCCGTCGGCCCGATGTCGATTGTGTCATGAAAAAGATTCCTAAAAGGTACTATGTGAAAATACCTTCCCGGCCAAGTTTGTGGGTTCTTTTTCGCTAGCTCGTAGAAATCATATGCGGAAAGCAACGGGAAACTACCGCACTTTCAACACTTCCTTAGGACATTTGCTTTCCCCCAGGTGGTGCGGGCATCACTAGCCGGTTGAAGGGCTGAGTGCATGCCCAGCTCCGGTTGGATGGGAAGTACATCAGGACCGACCGTAGTATTGAAGACTCATTATTTTTTAGTTTAAAAGGGGCGTAGTTGGCCGTGCTACAAGTGTGCGGTTTAGTTTTTATAGGAAGAAGCTAATAGAAAATTAAAACATCATATTCTGAAAATTTAAAAATGACACCTGGACACGGAAATCGAACCTTTGTCCAGGTGTCATTTTTAAATTTTCAGAATATGATGTCTAGACGGAGTAATTCCCACTAAAAAGCATAAATAATAGCTTTCAGAAAATTAAAACATATTTTTACCGCCTAAATTGATAACATTTGACAATTATATTATCAGTGTTATTTTTAGGGATGGACCCTCGAATCCTTAAGGATATTCGAGATTCTTGGAGTCTAAAAAATCTAGGATTCGAGACTCATATAAAAAAATACTTTTTTTTTTCAATTTCTCGTGGAATTTGTCTTTCTAATACTGCTTATTGTTGGTTCAGAACCAATTATATTTATTGTATTAACTTAACATTCAGTAATTTAACACTTAACTGAATGTATGAATTTTATAACGAATGGATTATAGGAAAGAAATTCAACATTTAGCTACTATTTATATTTTTTATATCTTATATAATATAATTTGATAAACCCATTACCGGTAATTGAAATTACCAGAAAATGATTGGACCTATAGTAAGATCCGTTTAAAAACAAAAGTATAGAATATATTTAAGAAAACATGTTATGAATAGGCTGCGACCCAAAACACGCCCCAAATTTGCGAATCTGGCTGGCCCTTCAACTAATTTGAATTTGAGACCACTACTACTTTAACCCAGTATAGAAGATATTAGTGGCTGGCTGTTCGCTTTTTGCATTTCCTGGAGCAGGGATGGGGAATGTATGGCTTCTTGAGGGGCTTGCTGTAGCCTCTAAGCAATTTTTTAATCACTTACGTATCATAATAATAAAAAATAAACCCCTCTTTAACGAGTTTATCTATCCTCTCTATGACAGGAGCACTATCACACTTTGGGGAACTTTTCTGTATATGAAGTGGGTGTTCTTATGAGGAATTCGTAAAGTCACCCGTCCAGCCTTCCAATGCCAAACGGTTCCCCACCCCTATCCTAGAACATTACCCTCTTATATGGTGTGAGTAGCGCCAGCAAAATAATTTCCTGTATTTTAAATTTTGTGTGGAATTAAATTGTTATTAATAATATAACTCATAGCTCCGTAGCGTCAGCCCGCAATCGAGTTATACCAACCGAGCGTCCGCAATCCGTTTGCTAAGATGCATGAAAATACTTTTTTAATTTTTTAATTATATGCAGATTTCATGTAGCAATCACTACAAAGCATAGCCTCTTCACAAGATAATATTTTTATTTTTGAAAACCCTTTTCTGGAAACCTAAGAGAATAAGTGTAATTTTCAGACTTGAACTATTTTTTTACTCGCTAAGCGATAAAAATAAACAAAACAAAATATAATTGTGTAAAGTCAATTTTTATTTGATGATAAATTTAACTTAAACAGACTTGTACTAACACCCATTTGACTAATTTAGCATGTATTTATAAACGTTTATTTGAATTCTTCAAAATTCATGAATCTACAGCCATCTGACTTGTTCAATAAACAACCATTTGATCACATCAACAAGCATTTCACCCGAATTAATAAATGTTTTCCCATTCTCTTTCCACGGAAATGCAGGTACAGTTTATTTTAACTCTCTATCTCCCTTATCCCTACCTTTTTCATATAAATACACGGATAGTCTGGGCTGCTATTAAGACGCAGTGCACAAAGAAAAAATGTGCAGCCTGCCACATTTCAACCTTCTACCACACCGAAAAGTTATTTTCTCTATTAGTTTTGAAAATGTCTAGCGCCTCATGGCCCCTTCTTCCCTTTACAGATTTTTTAAAAATATTTTTGTTTAGCTGCCTGCCAAATTTTAGTTTTCTTCCACGCCGAGAAGTTTTTTTTCATCCATTAATTTCGGAAATTTCTAGCTTCCCAATTTCTCGGCCCTCAATTTTGTTTAGCACCGTGTCTTTCTACCCGTTCAGTTTATATGCTTATGTACTAATTATGCTAATGCTTTTAGGGATTAGGAAGGTTACATTTATAGGAACTGTAACCGCATTTGCGTGGAGAGAGAACTAAAAACCATTTTGGAAAAAATCTCAGTACACCCGAACGAGATTCGAACCTCAATCCCGCCGCCATCTGCATTCTAGTCTACTGCTAGAGTAGCGCGTTGGACTATGTGGTCACCGAAACGGGTCACTGTCTGTCAAATTTCACCTTCCCAACTTATCTATAAGGGGCTTGAGTTTTTCTGGACATATACAAATTTTTCCTTTCTCTTTGTAGCTAGAGATGTTAAAACTTTAATGAAAACATTTAAAAGAATTTGGTATATTTTGTAAGTCATGAAAAATATCTTTTTTTTTTACTAAAACCATTTTACTCTAAGCCTTTTCTTAGATCGAATAAAGTTAAGTTTTCGTTTCTTAAAATAAAAATGTCCATATTACGCATTAATTTATCTTATTAGTTTGTCTACTATCTGACCTGATTATGATAAATAGTCGTTTGCACGATTCTGGTCGACCTTTACTTATTTCAGAACTGATAAAAGTACGATAAATCGCGCGTCTCTATAACTACATAGTAAATAAAAAAGGAGAAGCACCAACTGGGACACTCATGTAATGCAAACGCTGAGAAACCATAAAGCATCACCGCCTCTTACCAACCTTCGGATTGTATGAATATATACTAATTACTCTAATGAATTTAGGGATTTAAAAAAACTCCATGGTTTGATCTCGTGGTCACGCTGTACTGAACAAGCTGCTGCCGCCGTTAGCCGTGATAGTGTCAACATTTGCGGATAGAAGGTGTCATGTGGTCAGAACAACAAACCCTCCGGCCGTTAATCTCAGTTTTCTCGAGAGGAGCTGCAACGTATTTATTCAAGTAGCTTAACTTTAAGTCTTTTAGGTAATAAATATGGTAATATTTTTCTTAAGTTAAAAATAGATCTTAAACGGGAGTTTTTTTAAATATATATATATTCTGTTTTAAGTTTTTATTAATGCCAAGGATAAGTTATGAAACGTAGTCAAGGTTTGACAGGACTAATGATTAACATGTGGCTGATTTTATGCCATTTGTTAGTAAGTGTTTGAATTTATAGAGATGCTTTACATATTGTACATTCTCATAGTCTTCTGTATTAATTTATTTTACATGTGTGCATTCCCTGTATGTACTATGCAAATTCCTTCCATTAAAGCGCGGTCGCTTTGTCCACCGCATTCTACGTGCTCATTAAAATATTCTCATTTTCACGATCGTCCCATAGCTTTACTAGGAGCAATTATAAAGAGTAGACTTGTTTCATCTACAGTAGCGGATTTAGGTTTGAGGACGCCCTAGGCCCGAGACGATATGGCGCCCTTTTTTTTTGTAACAGTATATATATATATATTTGTGTGTGTGTGTGTGTATAAAATAATGAAAATAATAACAATAATAATAAGAAATCTAATTCAGGTATAAATTAAACATAAAATAAGCTTTAAAATTTGGTCTTACAGTTTACAGAAAACCCAATCGATTTTTAATTTTAGTAATCTTAAAAATTTTGGCACCCCTCAAAATTTGCCGCCCTAGGCCCGGGCCTCACGGGCCTAAGCCTAAATCCTCTAATGTTCATCTACATTCAAAGAGCGGACGCGAATTATTATTTTATAACTTGTTCAGTATTTTTGCTCACAATTTAATTGACCAAGTGGAGCAAGGTTCTTTTCGAACTCGACCGTTTGGCATTTCGTCAGTTTGTTTCGCGATTAATGCAAAATGCGTTAACCAAATTTAACGAAATTTGATAGGGTCGTTCTTTGAACCTAGACTGAACGGTGTATTTAGATTATAACATATTAGGCCTTATATTTTGAATATGGTGTTTTAAAGCACGTGAATCACTCTATGAATATAATGCACTATTGTATTAATTTGTTTTATTTTTAACTTGATCACCAAGAAGAACTATAAACTTCCAAATCCAAGGAGAAATTATAGGAAATCTCTAGTAACGGTAAGCAATTGAAGTTGTCGGGACAATAACGTGATAGTCCTCATTTTTAGAAAAAATGTGATAAAACTGATTTCTCGTAGTTTACCTCTTGGAGTATAAAACCAATTGTCTACACCCAAGAAATAGCTACTATTGCGCACAATTGTTTATTTTTCTACCCGAGTTGTCCGTAAATGAAATTACATGATGTTAGCTCACACATCTTCCTGCCCCAACCAAACCAAACCAATCCTAACTGCTACCACACCCAAGTGTAAAAGTTATATGGCGTCCCAAATAGGGCCTAGAAAAGCTCAAATCATTGTTTATAATAATAATAATAATAATTATTATTATTATTTCTAAATCAATATTATATCTAGCAGAATGCTTTCGCTTAGTTGTTAAAGTATACATTGTGTGCATTCATTACAAGCTTTTGTTTACATTTTAAGTCATAATTTTGTAAATTTGAGGTCATTTTCTACTATCTTTACAGGTCATTTTTAGGTAATCAAAATACAGGCCCTGGGTGTCCTGACAGTGGCGTAAAGTGACCAAGGCCGTAGCCAGCCAATAGTTTCAGGGGG
>CABFVX010002196.1:34394-79138 GCA_902151425.1 Timema shepardi | reverse complement strand
GGGGGGGGGGGGGGGGGGGGTTGGCGGGTACACCACCCAATTTCTGGAAGCTAGAAAAAATTATAAATATTAAACATCTCTTAGAAGCTCTCTGAAGTGCTTTTCATGGTAACACAGCCCCCTATTTTGTACTTTTATCTTAGTTTTGATATTGTTTGAACCATAAATAAAGCCATATATATTTTGTTCATAAAATTTAGGGGGAAAGGGAGGTTTTGAACCCCCAACCCTCGCCCCGGATACCGCCTTGACAGCGATAAATTGCATACATCGACAATTGCGCCCAAAGGGTTGAGCAGGTGGGCGAGCCAGGTAGAGGTAAATTGTTTATTTTGTGTGATCAATATTATCTGAAATTTGAATTTAGTAATATATAAAAGGTTAGGTTAAGTTAAGTTGATTAAGAACCATAATTATATAGGGCCTATTTGTATAAATTATGGAAGGTTCGAAAGTTAGGTTTGTATAATAATAATAATTATTATTATTATTATACAAACCTAACTTTCAAACCTTCCATAATTTATGTAATGAATGCACACAATGTATACTTTAACAACTAAGCGAAAGCATTCTGCTAGATATAATATTGATTTAGAAATATCTCCTTTAGAAGTAATAGCTACCCCTTCCCAACGCAATCCTTCTAGCCTAGTTGCAGTGTTTTACAAAGAATGTGTATTTTACAAACATACAAGCAAAGAAGATACACTGGGTTCATTGTCTACATTGTCCTCTTATTTTGACAACTCTGTGTTGGAAAAATGTAACCATCCATTTATAAAATATTGTTAGTATTAAAAGATATATTTATTCAACACAAATGCCTTAAATGTTTTTAATGCCTAAAAATGACCTTAAAAGGGAGAAAAAATTACTAATAAAAACGTTTTCAAGACTAGGGGATCATGAACAAAATGTATGTACACAAAAGGATTGTTTTTATATACATAAAAAGATGAGATTCTCATAAAAAAATCTGGGCCTCGGTTATCATATAGTTTTTCTCCCATACTCCCTCAATTCTTAACATGATGTAAGGTTCGTTCACGGTAGGAGTTTACCTCTGAAAGGCCTTTTTCCCTACCAGAAATCTATTATATAGTAGGATATTGGTAGGAAAAAAAACCTTTCAGAGGTAAACTCTTACCGTGAATGAAGTATACGCACATTATTACATTATTTGAATGGAGAGAGCAAGATCTACTGTTCTCATAACTATGAGTGTATTTCTACAAAAATCTCAATTTCGTTTGGAAGGGAAATAGATGGAAGGTGTAACGCCGGTCACTATGGCTACCGCGTGACGTCACGACTACGTTGTAGCTGCGCGCGCATCGCTGTATAATAAAAAAAAAGAGAGAAAGAAGTGTAACCAATGAGAGCGGCAGACAGGGGCGGCAGTTAGTAGTCTGGTGAAAGTTCAAGTGACTGGTGGCTTGCAGAGAGTAGTGTAAAGTGGGGTTTTAGATTTTAACGACTCTCCCGTAGTGTTTACATATTTCGGGTGTTGTGAATCTTAAGTCGGTGTCTTAGTGATGTGGGACGGTTGTGTTTCCGGTGGAAGCACAGGGATTGTAAGGCGGCAGCCACGCTGTGGATTATGCTGTGTGATCCGTCGTAGTAAGACACTACTACGCTTGCATCCTAGTTTTATGAATGAGAACGAGTGACACCCAGTTGTACTAGTAGCGTCATGTGATCCAGTTGCGAGCATGTTATGTTACCACTATGTACATTAACGTTTTTGTTTCTTAGCTAGTTCTATTTCAAATGGCAACGTGTTTTCTCATAGCTAATGTTATTCCGTGTTTAGTTACTCGCTGCTCTTAAGTTCGTTGGGTGGATATTATAAACATGGTTGACACGTTTTCGTGTGAGTTGTTTTCTTCCCCGTGCTGGGTTGAGAAGGATCGTGTACCACCACTGACTGGGTGCTCGCATCCACCTAAAATGAATCCGCATCGTAGAGGTGGTTTTGGGCAGAATATGAACTTTACGTCGAATGCGCCCTGCAAATCTCGCTCTACTATCGACCTCAGGGACATTGTTTGTAGCCGGGACGACGATCAGGCACGTCACAGGTATCGGAGATGCTTGGACTGCGCCAAGACGCCGCCCCAGCCGTCTTATTGTTCGTGTGCTTCGTCTGAAGATGACGCTGGACCCAGGCCTGACTTAGGTCGTCGTTTTCTTACGGGAGAAGTAAAGTTCGCCTATAAGGTGGCGGCGGCGGCTGCGCCCGGACGGAGGCGGTCCAGGTGCTCCGGTGGTGGTGGGGGCAATGTTTGGTGGCGGCGTCTGTGGCTGGTGGCGGCTGTGTGTCTGGTGATAGGACTGGATACCTGCGCCGCCCACATGATGCCGCAGACGGATCTCAGCACGCACCGCGAGAAAGGGGGTGAGTAACTACCCACGCCACGCGTGTTTGTTTTGTTTACATGGCTCTAGAATGGCGTCGCCATATTGCAACCCCACAACTCTGGAAATGTCGACTTACAATTTTGTTTCTATTCATTTTGCGTCTGAGCTTTTAGATGTTTTGTTAATTTGTGTAAAATTCAACTAGCTGTAGAATTACTGTGGTAATAAAAACATAAATTGGTTCGGAAAATATTGTATCAATATAGTGACGATTGGAAATTTTAAACCTGGAACATTTTAATGGGCTGCGTAAACCTCTGGCTTCAGATTACAAATTTAGCTCTTCTAAATTATGATGATATTAACATAGTTAAAGTAGACTCTCATTTATACGTCATTAGACATAGAACAAGCCTTTTTTTTTAAAAAAAGGGACATGTATTTTATAAAAATAATCGTATGTGTTGTGAATATAATTCGCTTGGATGTCAAATACTGCGTTACAAAATATTGTTGACAACACAAGGTTTTTATGGCTTAAAATAAAACTCTTCCTAAATAACACTTAAATCTTTTACGCTAGATATTTTTCTGGTTTAGTTAACATAAAATAAAAAACGCCTTAATTAAGTTTTAAATTTTGGGGATATATTATAGTTAAAACAAGAACAAGCACGTGTCTACGAGAAATAAATATCAAGATCAATTTAATACGGAAAAAACTGCCTGGTTTAAAATTTTAATAAAAAAAACCTTTTCAACCAGACCTAGGCCCTATAAATTAAATTAGCAATTATTTTAATAAAACGCTTTCTTGTTTCTGCTTGTGCTGATACAGGGGGCTAGAATTAGGCAAATTAAAGGTCTTGTGTTTTTCATTTTTAGTCCATTCTAAAAATTCTATTTTATTTTATAATGAAGAGAGTATTTTGGTTTTTTAAACCACCTTAACATTCTCGATATGTTTTTTAGTTGGGTGAATTTGTTTTTTGGGGAAAAAATTTATGGTAAATTAAGAAAATAATGAAAACTGAGCCTAATATAGGAAATGTGTAAATATGTTTTATAAACGACTTTATTCATGTTCATTACACAGCGTTTTAAAATGGTATCGCATAGTTATTTTGTATAAGATAGCCTAGGTATTGTTCCCATTAAAGGTTAAAATATTTTTAATCTGAATAACGTATTTATTTCCTCTACCCTTTACAAGTTTATTTGCCTTTTTAAAATTAATGTTATCAACCTGTTAAAAAATACTCTTAGAAGTACAATAATCGTTTCGTTTTTATTACGTACATTACGCTCTATTGTGTCCCCCTCCTCCCTCCCGCACGTAACGTTCCAAGAACGGATTAGTTCGTAGTACAGGTGTAAGTTTTCAGCCACGCTGCGTCATTGTTTCTGCTTATTGGAGGGGGAGTGCGCTTGTAACGGTACAGATGTACCATTCTCGGGATTCGAATTAGGGGCCGTCCATAATTTACGTCACACGTTAAGGGGGGAGGGGGCAAACGAAATGTGACGTCTCATGTTAAAATCGAAAATACTAAAACGCGAAATTTATATGTAAACCAAACACTTAAAAAATTACAAACTCGATCTAAATTTATAAAGCTTATGTAGGTTTTGTTCATTATCTAAAATTTCATTAAAGATTATTTTTAATTTAAATATTTTTTTTTGAAAAATTGCTGTTTTAATTTAATTACTTCTAAATATAAAATTGAAAAATATGTGACGTCACACTAGGGGAGAGGGTTTCACAAGTGTGACAAGGCTGGGGGGGGTCGAAAAACCATAACATTTGTGTGACGTAATTTATGGATTGCCCCTTATTTGAACACAGTTCTTTTTTACAGTTTTTTTTTTTATTTAAAGGTTTGATATACTTAATCTGAAAAGCATTTGGTCCCTCGGGGACTCTTTGAATTTTACATTAACAATATTTTTACAGGCTTTTTTATTTATTTTAAATTATTTTACATACTTTTCTAAAGAAAGGCGCACTGTTAATAATTGGCAATTTTACATTATTAATAGCCTAATAAATATGGTAATGTTACAAATTGAAAAATTAGAAAGTATAAAATAATGCTTAAAAATATATAAGTTGATTATTGGCAAAATAAGAGTGAAACAATGTACTAATTAATTACAATGTAAGTGAATTCCAAATGAACAAAATAATACACCTTTGCGAAATTATAGTGAAAAGGAAGAAAGACACGGCCAATCCGTTACATGAAACACAACCGGCTGGAACTATATCTAAAGCATACATGATACACATACATGCATGCATATATATACATACACACGAGAGAGAAAATGTGAATCATTTGTATTATATAAAACGGATTGGAACAAAGTCTAAAGAACACATAATATAAAAATAAGAAAAAGAAAAGCTAAAGGATAATTATAATTAGTTAAATATGAAATACAACAGGTTGAAACTTTATTTTAAGAACACACATACATATTCGGAGAAAACAAAAAGAATAACAACAGGTGGGAACTATATATAAATAATACAATATATTACATTTGTAGGAGAAACATACTGGTTAAACAGTTGTATAGAGAATAACAGAGGAGCAATATCTTAAGAACACATGATATATTAATGCATGAGAGCAAAAAGGCATAGAGGGCCTTTTATGTATATGTAATACGACCAATTGAAACATCTATGTCAAGCAGGGTATTTTAGATGTCACTGCGTCTGCATATTAATTTTGTTTTCAAGACTATAATTTTGTGTATTGATCGCCTCAGCAACCGAAATATCCGTAGCTCTTTTAGGGAGAAAGAGGGATTATAGTGTGTTGTATTTCATGTATGAGCTATAGTATGATTTTGGTAGGAAGAACAGTAAAAGTTAATTACCAAAGTTACGAAAACCATTTTAGTATATTCATACATAAAGTCATGTTATCTGAACCTGTCACTTTTGGTAGATATCATCAATACCTATAAAATAACACAAATAATAAAGTGAAGTGCTATCAATGTTGGGTGCAAAGAAATATGTCTGAATTTTCTCTACTGTTCTTCCAACCAAAATCAGGGTATACCTACCGTTTGCAGGTTATTAAGGTGTTTGATTATTAATGCATAATTTGCCGTGTGTTTTAAAGTTTGACAGTTCAGGTATGTGAGAAACTTCTGTTAATATGGCGTTATGAGATCATATTGTTTATTATATAGTTAGTACTATATTTTACTGTGTTAAAATACTTTATGAGATAATTTGCTTATACTTTTGTGTTGTAACCAGAGCTTGAAAATTCTAGTATGGATGAGGATTTAAGCCTGTTTGTAATTATTTATAAACAATTTTAAACATGGATGTCTGTTTGATAAATTATCAATTTATCAAAGGGTATCAACTCTAAATATATATAAATCTTCTGAGAAAAATATTCACTAGGCGACAAAAGATGTCTCTAATAAATTATTCCAGTTTGGAAAGCTAACAATCTCTTAAGACTTGAGTTTGTTGCATGACCTCAGATATTGCTCATACAATAAATTTGATGCGATTTTCATAGGATGAGCCTTATTTGAGAGCTATAAAAGGGACTAGAGAAACGTTCACTTATTCATAGTAAAGTCATGTTATCTGGAGCTGTCATTTTGATAAATATTAACAATTGGCTACCTATAAAATAAATAAATTAGGGTATTAAAATGTTATCAATGTTGATCTAAAAAGTTTTTTGATACTCTAAAACAGCATCTTTTTTTATTTAAGTTGGAATTTTTAATGTACACTTTCTAAACTTTTTTTTTACGTATGGCATTACTGACCAGGGGGGGGGGGACACATGACGTCCAGTTTGATAGCCTGTCTTGTCAACGTGTAATTTGACCAAATTTTGTCTCGCTTTGTTAATTAAAAAAAATACAACACTTATGAAAAGCAACAAAAGCCGTGAATTAAGTTGGGAGAAAAGGGCAGTGTTTTTTCAGTTTTTATAGCGAATCATTTCTTTGGGATATAAACATAGTTTAATTTTCTACACACGGTGATATCAACAGGTCTTGAATATCTGTTAAGAGCATAGTGGCATTAGATAACAAACTTTTCAAATTAAGAGAAAAAAGTTGTCAATATTCCGAGACATCCTTGACGGATACTTAAGTAATGTTGAGGTCACATTGTGAAGAAAATTAAACTCTATGTTTCTAATGAAGAATTATTTAATTTATTTTTTCCAAAAAGTGTAGAAATAAGAACTGCAAACATCTTTTCTCGTGTCCCCTACATCCATACCCTAACTGGATTGTTGACTTTTCTCTAAAACAAGCATTTGTTACATCATTGAAGGAGAAGGGGTTGGAAGTTGCAACTAACATCAATGCGCATGCCCAGTTCTCGCTACTACGCAGTAGGATATTCGAGACGGACTAACGTATTTTAGCTGTCCCAATTTAGAAAGAGCCGAAGTTTTATAGGAACGTTAAAACAATAAAATACTGTGTACAATACCCTGAAAGGTAGCAATCTTATGTTGATGGATTACATTTTGGCCCTATCTTGCAAGCTACGCCACAGCGGAAACTTGCAGAGTAACACTCTTAAGGCGCGTACAGACGGGTGTAACTTGTAATGTAATTGATGGTGTAATGTATTCATTCGTTTGTACACACAACGAGCATGTGATGTAATGTTCCCGCTGAGGTTCGTTCAGATCCGTCGGTTTTTGGAGCGAACACAAAGGCACTCGCAGTTTACGTTTATACGTGATTAGTGGTGATTGTTCGAATGGTGGTCTGTTTACTTAGTTTATTTATGTTTTAATTAATTTAACGAAATCTACTTATTTACTTAGACTGACTTTTTAAAGCTTCGAATATGTGGAATAAAGAGGAATTGATCGAGATATACAAAAGTAAAGATACTTTGTGGAACCAAAAACACCCAGATTACTACAAAAAACATTTGAAGAATTGATGGCTGGTTAGAAATTAGTACTTTTATGGAGATAGATTCGGAGGAATGTAAAGGAAAAATTTTAAGTCTGCTCGCATCCTATCGAAGAGACGTCTAGATTTATTTTCCCCTTCCATTATTAGATACATAGTAATAAAACCAACACCCGTAACTAGCACCCGTTTGTTCGGCAGATTCGTGGCTTGTTCCTGTGACGTACAAAGCATTCGCGTTACATTAAACCGTTGCTTACATTACCAGTTACACCTGTCTGTACGCGGCTTTAAAGTAAACTGAATGTACTCTTATTAGTTATTGATCTATTCCTCTTGGAAGTTGACGTCGAAATTGACAGCTGCAAAATTGGCCACATTTAATGATAATTGGCCAACTTAGGATGCTTTACACTTATTTTTTGCTGTCTCTTATATGTTATTTCTATGGTGATGTACCTATAGCAAAGACACCCATTCTGACTCCGCGTCACTGGTAAATCAGACGAAACTGGTGCCTTAGTTTGCGTGACCACTGATACGGGTTTATAATAGTTACAATTTTCTCATTTTTAAAAAAATAAAATTTCTTAGACTTAGCAGTTAGCAATTGTGTTCCAAGAAATTGATATGTGGTGTATTTTACTGAGAAATGACTTCTTTGTCACTTAGCCAAATAGTTTTTCAGTATAGCAGATGGGTTGCGAGGTTTAAGGAATGTGTTTTTTTCCCCTGGCAGATGGCTATGTCCCTATTGAATACAAGATTTGCTTTACAACTATTTTATTCAAACCTAATCAGAATAACACATGAGTCCCTCTTTATTGTCTTGGGTTAAAGTGTTCGCCTCAAGACCCGATGTTCGTGGGTTCAAACCCAGCTCGGGTCGACGGATTTTTTTGGGCAATAAAAATTCTTAGTACAACTTCTTTCGGAGGGAAAGGAAAGTCTTCAGTCCCAAGTCGATTGACTTGTAAAAGAAGGAATGTGAAAATACCTCTACGCTAAAATTGGTAGGCCCTTTCGCGCTCGCTCATATACATTGTCGTGTGATTGATTACATACTCATTTGATTCAGAAAGTGCACGTTAAATACCTAAAATATATAAAAGCACGCTACATTTTTTTCTCCTCGCCGCGTCTCACTACCCGCTAATGCGATAGATGGAAAATTATCCGTATTTTCGTGGAGTGAGTGTGTGAAACCACCTTCCGTACATACAGCTAGTATTAGAACCCTAACCCTCTCACCCTCTCACCATTAAACCAGACTCTGTAAGCCAGACATTTAGTCCGCATGACCATCTATGCAGACGTTAACAAACACACCATGAATTGTATTACCTTAAAAAACCATCTCTTTGGCGTGATGAGCTCTGGTAATAAATGGTTAAGAAATGTTTCGAACAAGACGTAAAACGCGTGAGAATGACTTACGCCGACACACGTGGTCGTAACCGCCGCGGCGTGAGAAATGGTCTCGTGGTGGGTGAGTCATCAAACCGGGGACTCATATCAAGGGTGTTGTAAAAATAAAATAATTACCTAGAGGTGTGGGGGGGGGGGGTACTCATAGAGCATTATAAAATAAACGCAGGATATGATGCGTTAAATTTTACGTTGAGATTTTTTTTTTTCTAGTTGTACACACTGGTGTAAAGTTATTTGCTTCTTACTGTGACGAGGGGAACAAATTATTCTAGTATTACTTTCGATTATGAGATTTCTTTCGCGCATACTTGTACATACGAATTATAAAGTTTCCAACTGTCAATCCCTACGTTTCTAAAGTTACCAACTTCATAACTCATCTTACATGGAAAAGAGATACCTTCTTTAGTAGATTGTATTGAAAGTTTAGTTAATCGAGCTGGCTAGTAGTGCCGCTTTCACCGCCTACTAGTTTTAATACTTCTACCACCAATACTAGACTGTAGCTGTACCTTTAAGAAGGTAGGTAATATTTTAAATTGACCACTTTATAAAGTCGGAGTTTTTACGAGCCGTGACTTGTTACTTGTTATAGCTTTCCTACACGCAATGATGGCGAATGTCAAAACGTCACCTGTAACTTAAAAACATCCTTCTTTTAACCGGGTGGTTTATCCATACTTCCAAGCCCTTCCCCCGTGCTCTCAACTTTGGCCTTGTCATCTGGGTTGTGATTTTAATAGAATTACCTTACAAAAAATGCCCCAAATAAAAGATTTGAAAGAATATTTTCTCAAATGTATTTATTTTTAATTCATACATGTAACTGATTTTAATAATATGACAGGCCAAACTTTTGATTAACGAATATTAATTTTTGTTTCCGGTAATCCTCACTTGTGATGTCAGATCCCATTAAATACTCTAATTACCCCTTTAATTTGCTGTGAAGCAGCTGCGCCCTGAAAGGCAAGAGCAGGAATTAGTATTCCTTCCTTTAATCTTGTCTAAGATTGCTTTATTGCAGCACTTCAGGATTCAGACTTGGGTATTTCTAGTAAGAATTATTCTACCTGCACTATCAAACTTTAAATGTCCTCACCTCATGGATAGCTCCATCTATGGTGGGAGTATAAGATGACATCTATACCCTGATTTTCGTAGGAATAATAGTATCTGGTAGTTACTAAAGTTACTAAAACAATTTTAATCTAAAGTTACTAAAACAATTTTAATCTATCAAGTCACGTTATATACAACTGTCACTTTTGATAGATATTATCAATACCTATAAAATAACGCTAATAATAATATAGTAAAATGTTGGCAACAAAGAAATATGCTTGAATTATTTAAACTGTTCTTTCAACCCAAACCAGAGTATAGTAGAAGGTTGTTTATAGCAAACATTAACTTCCCAATGTGGGGAATGCCAGGCCTCCACCGTGGTTCGGATTCCACGTTAAACTGTAGGTCCTCTATTTCATCTCGCAATCACCCTACCATTACACATTAGCGTAAGTGCGTATAACCCGAACGGGTAGTAAGACGCGGTGCTAATAATAATAATAATAATATAACCAATTAAAAGATCAATAAATATAAATAAAGCTATTATGTTTTTGGTTTCGTCTTTGCGGAAACAAAGAGACGGTTTTCATTAGTTAGTGTTTCAATAATTTAAAAGCGCTTAGAAACAAATTGTTGTGAAAGTTTTGACTGTCAAATGTGACAGCAAATCAGGTCTTGCATAGCCCCCTACCATGTGGTTTGGCGAACGGATACATGAGAGTAGATCTGCTAACTTTTGCTACCTGTTAGTTATCTTCACTCCAAGGTTAGGTAATAGGTTACAGCCCGAACCCAAATGTAGGACTACTTGGCCTATTTTGCGGAATCATCAGGTCTTTTAAACAAGAGGATCATGTAAAGTTCGTTCACGGTAGGAGTTTACCTGGGAAAGGACTTTTTTCTCCTACCAGAAATCTATTATATAGTAGGATATTGGTAAGAAAAAAGACCTTTCCCAGGTAAACTCCTCCCGTGAATGAACAATAGGTGCAAAATGCCCAAAATAATCATGAGTATGAAGCTTATTAACTTGTGTTTAGAATAAAATATATACAAATTTGATTTTTTTAAATACAAACACGATAGACAGTGACGTAATTTGCCACCCTACCTTGTATTTCCCTATATTTTTCTATTTTTTGTGAATAATTTTTAATTTATTTTTGTATGAAATTAAGGACTTCGAAAAAAAGTTTGGCCGCTGTGTTGCGGCCTGACTAATAATACTATTTACATCCATTCATAAAATAAAAAGATGGAAGGAACAACGTATAACATTGTTTTAAATAATTTAAATAATGAGTTTTGATTTAAGGAAGAACACTTACCTTTTCTTAAACATATTAATTATCCTTTTAAGAAGTGTGTTTGACTCTTGTATTCATTTTCAACGTCGACCATGATTGTTTTTAACGTATGTGCAGTTCTATCAAACAAGTGAGTAGTGGATCTCGTGATTGTAAAAGAAGAAAAAAGAAGAAACAAGGCAATATGTAAATAACTCAAAACTAGCGCGCTTTTCAATCTTGACAGATAGAAATAAACATTTAATTCTTTTATGAAAACATTGTTCACCTTCATTGTGATATATTTCAATATTTATGATAAACCTGCATTGTATTTGATTTTTATCCCTTAGTCCATAGCCAACATTTTATCTTTTGTTTTTATATATTAGTTTTCTCTTTGGACTTGGAAGTAAAGAATAGAACATTTTTTAAATTTGATTTTGGATGACTATCTATAGGAGACTGGTTTTTTTTCTTCTTCCTCGGTGTTGGTCTAACATGGAGCCAAATCTTTGGAGTTCCTAATTCAAATTATCTTAAAGTGAATTAAAGGTTGTAAATTACAAGTAGCAAAAATGGAAAGCTAAGTGTGTGTACAAGAACTAGACTGTTTATTTCCGTTTAAATTGTGGAAGAATTTGCTTTACTAAAGTGAAACAAATTTCTGAAGTTGGTGTTTCAATATGGACTAATTCATGGGTGAGGTCAAGCCAACTCTTCAACTTTAATTATTTTTTTTACTCTCCTATCAAAATCAGAATTCATTTACGAACTTTCAGAAAGACAGACTAATGCAGAGAATTAAGTAACATTTTATTTTATGTCTAATTATTAATTTTTTAATATATATTTTATTCTCTTCTTTTTGGTTTCAACAATACTATTTTATACTTTGTTAAATTAGAATTATAATTATCCGGAATTCCATAGGCAGGATTGGGATGTGGTAAAAAGGAAACAACAATAAATCCACAAAAGTGCCAACAATTGTTGTTTTATTCATTTATTTTTTATTGTAGTCTAAATTACATTTTATTTCAACAATCCATTTTTATCTAAATTGCTCATATTTTATTTTAAGTACTCCCCAGTGGTCTCGAGTATTGAGTCATCGTACCACTGTCTGAATTAGCCGAGGTAAATGTTTTTTTTATTAATATTATTTCCCCCTAGATCCTAGGAGTGGCGCCCAACAAATAACACAATTTTTATACATCTTGATGTTAACTATTGTTATTAAGTAAACAAGATTCATAAGACACTGATAATAGACAAAGTAAATTATATAAAATTATATAATACACATTCTTCTCTTTTAATTTTCATTACAAGACTTATTATATTTTAACATTGAGTAATTAAATGAGATAATGTATTTAAGTTTAGACGTGTAGCTGTCCTATATTTTATTTACGTAAGGTGATCCTACTATAGTTTGAGTAGCTTTCTGTGATCTTAGTATAGTTTTTAACCATTTGAAAACCCATTTCTGTGGCCTCGCGGTCTAAGGTAGGCGTCAATAATAAGGGCCACATTGAACATTAAAAAAAATACTTAAAAGGCCGAATTTATATAATTAAAAAAAGTATTTGTAATTATCTTTAAAAAATAATTCAAACTTAGTATATAGGTGACCTGGCGGTCTAGGGGTAAGGTGTCGGACTTCTGTGCTGGCGGCCGGGGTTCAATCCTCGCTCCCGGCACAGATTTATCTGACACCTCTGACAAGACATCTTTTGAATGTGGTTCGGATTCCACGTTAAACTGTAGGTCCTCCAGTTTATCTCACAATCACCCTACCATTATACATTTGCGTAAGTGCGTATGACCCTAACGGGTAGTAAGACGCGGTGCTAATAATAATAATAATAATAATAATATATCATTATAAAAATAAAAATGGACCCACTATAAATTGTTTGCATGTATATGAGCTAGAGGCCTATTTAACGTGCACTTTCTGAATTTACTTTTTTTTTTTAAATCAGAATTTAACCCGTACCCTTAGTACAGTAGACAGACATGCTACCCACTAAGCTAAGTTATTGGACTTGCTTTATATAAAACAAGATTAACTTTTTTTTGACAAATATTATAAGTATTTTTATTTCAAACAATGGTTTTAATATTGCTACAGATGTATTCATATTGGGCTTTAAATCTTTTACTAAAGTTGACAATAATTATTATTTGTATCCAAAGTCGCTGCCAAACATTTCACTTATTTGATGCGCAAATTCAGCAATTTTTTTTAGAATTGATCACTGCCGAAGAAAGAGTCCATATTAGTTACATTAGCTTAATAAAAGGGTCGGATTGCATGATTAATAAAATGGTTGGATTGCATGATTAATAAAATGGTCGGATTGCATGATTAATAAAATGGTCGGATTGCATGATTAATAAAATGGTTGGATTGCATGATTAATAAAAGGGTCGGATTGCATGATTAATAAAATGGTCGGATTGCATGATGTTTTATCATCCTAAGGTCAGCAGGCCGCATAATCATGGATATAGCCACGGGCTGCGAGTTTGACTTAACCTGGTCTAAGGCTTCACTATCGCAATACTGCTAATGATGAGGAGATCGGGACTCGAATCCAGGTTGGATGACTTGATTTTTTTCCCTCTCCAAAACGGTTTGCCTCCGTAAATGTCGGCGCACTTCCTCGTCCTTAACCCATTAGAGCAGTGGTTCCCAACCTATTTTAGCTTGCGTACCCCTTAGCAGGCCATTTCCATATAAATTATGCTTTTAATTTTTAGCAACTGGTTTTATTTATTACACTAGTAGCTGTCATTTCTGATTTATGTATTGCAACTGAAAATAAATGGGTTAGTAATGGGATTAAAAAACTCTTGCACAAGAATTGTGGAACAACCCATCCGAGCTCGGTAACACCCCTTACACGAACTGCGGGGTAAAAATAAATGCATAATTACTTTGATCAAAATGGAACATGGAGGTTAGGTTAGGTTAGACTAGATTAGATGTTAGAGGTTGAATGGGATTACAGGTTGTTCCGCAATTCGTGTGGACCGGCTGATAGGTATACTTTATCCCGCAATTCGAGTGCGCCCTTAAAAAATCTGATAATAAGCTGAATAAAGCGGGCACATATATTTTTATATCCAAAAATCAAACGTTACAATAAAAACTAAAACATTTAATTCATTTATCAATAATGATAAAAACTATCTTATGTTTGAAATTGAAATAATTATTTTTAGGTCAAATATAGAAGAAAACTCTCACCGCCCCTCACCATTTCGTTGAGTTAATTTCATAACTTTTGACTGACCTTTTGTCTTAAGATTGCTGGCCATTGTAGCTCTTTCCGGCACTATTCATTTCGCGTACCCCCAAACGTCTTGGCACGTACCCCACGTCGGGAACCGCTGCACTAGAGTAGCCCGTTGGGGCAGTTACAGTAGCCCCGTAGCTTCTTTGGTGCTGACTGACAGCTCACAGCTGACTTCTGACAGTCAACATTTAGGTATATACCTAAATTTTAGCCGTCAGAATTGACAGCTGCTAAACACACGTTTTTGCAGACCATATAGTTCGGCGTGGGGATACATAATTTGCTCTGGTAACTTTTCAAAGCCGTGAGCTGTCACTCAGCACCAAAGAAGCCATGGGTCTACTGTAGACGCTGTGCTTGAAAACAAATAAAGTTCGTTCACGGTAGGAGTTTACCTGGGAAAGGACTTTTTTCCCTACCAGAAATCTATTATATAGTAGGATATTGGTAAGAAAAAAGACCTTTCCCAGGTAAACTCCTCCCGTGAATGAACAATACCGGACCGGCTACACGGAGCCGCACCGGCGCGGACGAATCGTCGAGAGAGCATTGCTCTGCAATTTAGCTGTGCTGTGTGGAGCCGTTTCACGTGTGACGCTGTAGTCATTGTTTCCAACAATACGTACAAGATAAACAGTATTATATACAACAATTTGTTGAACAACAAACATTCTTCTTAATTATTAGCTAATTTAAAACTTTATTCTTCGTAATTAATAGCCAACTTAATTTTATGAAAATAGGTGAAAACCTATACAAGTAAAAATAAAAATACAAACTTATTTTATAATAGAACTCAGTCTATTTAGAATATAAAAATGGTTAAAAAATGCTGTGTGGTGCGGGTCGGCTTAGTGTAGCCATAATTTAATTGATTGATTCTTTTCGCGCTCTATTGTTGGCGGGCTGAGGGATGAACCGTTATCAGTGCGACCTTGAGCTGCTTGAATCCACCTGGCGCCTGTCTACGTGCGCCGGGCCGCCGGGAGACGTCACACGTCAGGAGAGGTGCGTGGTCTTGTCTGGGTAGGAAAGGGGTGGGGGGGTTGCATTGTTTTGTTTTTTAATCTGGACAAAGATGACTGCTGAAGGTCCTGTTCATTGTGAAACACTAACTGTAGAGATGCTATCCGTGATCTTTTGTGGAATTATGTACAGTAACCTCGTGGCTTCTTTGGTGCTGACTGACAGCTCACAGCTAACTTCTGACAGTCAACATTTCGATATATACCTAAATTTTGACTGCCAGAATTGACAACTGCTAAACACATGTTTTTGCAAATCATATGGTCCGGCGTAGGGATAGCTAATTTGGTCTGGTAACTTTTCAAAGCCGTCAGCTGTGAGCTTTCAGTCAGCACCAAAGAAGCCATGGAACTACTGTAGTCTTCTAATATCCAAGAAACCAACAAGTTTTTTTCTCTCTAAATATGCTAAGAACAATATATTAGTATGCGACGTTTTTACTAACTTAACCTAGGGCAGTAAACTTAATACTAACCACCCACTCCAAACACTTTGATATTTATTTTATTTGGGACAAACTATATAGACAATAAGACTGGACCTATTATTATTTACCGCGTCTTACTAACCGTTCGGGTCACACTCTTAAGTGCTAATTACGCTAATGAACTAAGAATCGGGAAGGTTTAATATAGAGGAAGAGAACCCGTATTTGCGTGGAGGGAGATTGGAAAACCACCACCCAGTTCATCCGAAAGATATTCTACCTCGATCTCCACGTCCTCGGCAGTCTAGCTTAACACTAAACTAGTGCGTTAGCCAACTACACCACTGAGGCGGGTGGGACCTATTATTTACTCTTCATTGATACTACTTTTCAAAATTGACGTATATAGACTCATACATGAAAGTATACCGCTATATGGTAATTATTTTTAACTGGGAGATAAAGATAATTCATATCTAGTAAGTGGTGTCAATGGGAAAACTATTTATTCATAAAGTTTTAGATTATAATATTGAACTATTTAAACATATATGGGCTTCAACAAACCAGACGTTAGTGAGTGACATTTTTACATTCACCCACCAAGTTTATTGTGTTAATGCCCTCGGGATGGATTAAACTGTAGCGATATCTCGGATTGCATTCGTTAGCCTATTATTTAAATCATTATAGAGAATTTTCCATCACATTTTTACTGTCGGCTACTGTTCTTCCTTTTTACCAATGTACTTAGGAATGTGTAAGCTACGCTTGACGTAGTAGTAAGATCTCGGCGATAATACAAATAAATTACGTCAACTCAAACATTGACATCTGAGAGATTTGTCTATGAACTTGTATAATTACACTTTGTCACTATTGAAGGCATGAATCTATTTTTATTTTTTACATGATCAAATTCCTACCCCAAGCTCCCCCGTAGTTAATCTAAGTTATTTTATGAGAGTTGTCGTAATATTGTCAGTACAAGTTTCCCTACCGAGTTAAGTATAGCATTAAAGTAAGTCCTGGTCGGTCGTATAGAGGAGGACCTATATAGCCGTCCTTTGTGTAAGGTTTATAAAGCCACAGACTTTATTAAATAATAATAATAATAATAACTATCAATTAAAAATAACACCTCTGGCCACTATAATTATCTCAAATCACTACAGAACCATATGGCCATTTTTGGTCAAAGCAAGATCGTTATGATCCACGCCGCTTCCGTGATCGGGTAATTTTTTTCAGAATACGTCGAGCATTAATTTAAAAAAAACTACTTGAAACAGGGTGAGAGGTTGATGCGGGGAAAAGGAACTACGCCTACTCATGACAAGACCAACCGTAGTGCATTCGGTTGGCATCGAATCTCGACTTCTAGGATAAGCCGGGTACACCATCCTTGGATATTTTATTATTATATGACCTAAATTACCGGCGTTATGTCCGCCCACAATCTACATATTAAATTCAAAGAACACAGCACCACTTTAACGCCTAAACCTGTCCTTGAGAGCCGTAGTACAGCTCCCCATACACTCGGCCGATGTTTTCCTGCTTGATTCAGTACATAAATTTGTACTAGAACCATGGCAACTATCACGAAATAACCAATGAAGTAAAAGATAGGGCGTGCACTCACACGCTTATTGTGTTGTTCCTCCTCGTTTAGAGAGTAATATTATTATTATTATTATTATTATCACCGCGTCTTACTACCCGTTCGGGTTATACGCACTTACGCCAATGTGTAATGGTAGGGTGATAGTGAGATGGAATGGAGGACCTACAGTTTAACGTGGGATCTCGAACCACGGTGGAGGCCTGGCATTCCTCACATTCACAAGATGTCTTGTCAGAGGTGAAGGAAGGGTTTGGTAATCAAATAAATCTCTGCCGGGACCTAGGATTGAACCCCGGACCCCAGCACAGAAGTCCGACACCTTACCCCTAGACCATCAGGTTACCTTTAGAGAGTAAAAAGTCTATGGCGTCAACCCGCAAGCGCATTATACCGACGGAGCCGCAGCCCCACAGCTGTCAAAGATGGTGCCAACATTTGCGGATGAATAGTGTCATGTGGTCAGCACAATGAACTTTCCTGCCGTTGATCTCTGTTTTCTAGATCGAAGTCGCTACTTCTTTATTCAAATAACTCCTCAATTGTCCTCATGAGGTTGACCCCATTCTAGACCCATTGCTTCACATACACTCTGGAAGCACCGGAGGCCGAACCAGAGACCTCTGGATCTGTAGCCAGAAACTCTTACCACTAGATTACAGAGGCGTTCCTTGTTTAGAGAATAACTAAAAAATATATAACTATCATAAAATTGATTGTGAATGTGGGAATTAAAATATTAATTTATATTTTGAAACAATTTTTTAAACCATATAATATACACATTTATAATTTAAATGTCAATCAAACTTTTTTCATAACAAAATACTTTGTTCTGCTTATGTTAGAAAGACCAGGAAATGACTGTTCACCTTACTAATGTAAGACTACGCATATTCCTTACGTGCTACCAAATTACGCACATAGTTACTACAAAACTTTTTTTTTACCAGTTCACCTAGCACTTAAGTTTATTAACAACTTATTCAGAGACAAAAGAGATTGGGAAGATAACTAAAAATAAATGCATCCACATTAGTTTGGGGAAAAAGAAGTGTTAAACCACCTCCAGTGTACACAAAACGATATTCGAACCACGACCTTTCCACTCGGCCAGGAAATAAGAATAACGCTATCCTGGTGGTGTCTCAGACCGCGTGTCCATCACTCTCGAGACGACCTCGTGTACAATAGGAGTGTGTCCTGTCTCCCCACTCCCCGGTTCACGCCACGGAGCCAAACATGGCGCACAGCTGTTGCGCCCATCCAAACAAGGCGGCTCTAGAGACTCTGGGTAATTACTTCGTAATTTGGGTTCAGCTTCAGGCACACACAACTAAAAGAGTTTCATTAATACCCCACTCCCCGTGCAGTTAATTAAGAACCGTTGGAGGTAGGGATGGATATAGAGGGTGAGTTTTCTTTCTGTGTGCCTTGAATTGCACAATAACTGTCTCATTACCCGGCATCGTGGTGTAGCGGTTAGCGCTCCAGGCTATCAACCCAGGGGCCCGGGTTTGACTGGCACAATGGGTATTTTTCCCGAAAGCGGGATGATCCCAAAGGTCATTAGGGCTAAAGGCTTTGGTTTGGCTAAGGGTTTATATTGGGTCCACACCCTCATATTAACTATTTGTCGTCACCACCACCACCACCTCAATTCATTCGGACATGGAAAGAATAGCCTTTGACGATCAATCAACTATATTTAATATTTAAAAAAAATACAATTTAGTTTATAAAAACATGTGCTACGGTTTTATATATAAAAAAGGTGAAATTTGAAACCTAAGACGCAGTTAAACTCTAACTTATGGTTTGATCAGAATGTTTTCTTTTATGATTCAACACTTGTATAATTTCTTAATGTACATTTCATATTAAAAATGGAACAACTTTGTTGAGCAATTATTTTTTTTAATTTTAAGTTTCTACGTCCGTTTGTAAATATTCTAAAAATATTTTTCATAGTCTTCAATTTTTAAATTTCTTGGGGCAAAAAGCTGTTAATTCATATTGCCCGAATGAATATAAGTCGATTGTATTCTTAATTTACATTGTAAGGTAGGTGTAGTCCGTCAAGCTAAAGCTCCATAAACAGTCTCTGTATCCGTAAGTCCGTGATCCGTAAGACAATCCTGAGTTCTGACCCGTAAGTCCATACTCCGTAGAAGTTAGTCAACTTAAACTATCTAAGGACAAGTTTATACGAACTACCAATCAGATAGTGAATATGTGCGCGCACACAGAATTATTATCATTATTATATTATTATCATTATCATCGCCGCGTTTTACTACTACCCTTTCGGGTTATACGCCATTCCCTACATTCACAACTTGTGATTAACACACGTCTTGTCAGAGGTGAAGGAAGGGTTTGGCAATCAGATACATCTGTTTCGGGCCCAAGGTTTGAACCCCGGACCCCACAGAAGTCTGACACCTTACCCCTAGACCGTCAGGTCACCCACACCGAATTAAAAGCACCAATATCAGTGAAAGGATCGGTTGCTAATTTAAGTTTGTTAGTTCAAATCGTGTAGTATCTTTACTGTGATTGTACTTAACCTAAATTTCTAGTACATCCTGAAAGTTCTCTCAAAAAGTTGTTTTATAGTTTCTTTCATCGACCAGCTGACTGAATGGCGTTTGTAGGAGCCTACGACCGCTTCCTTTCAGGGTAAACCGAGTGTCCACTTTTTGAAATAAATATGAGAAATGTAATAAAAATAAGTGATTTCAGACCTTTTATATAATTATTTTATGAAATTAATATTCTTATTAATTATTCTATCAAATAAATTTGTTTCTTTTGTAAAAAAAAATATGGCAATGTAATACCGCCCTTAGACCGTGTGAACACAACTTAGGCTATATCTATTGTTATTATTATTATTATTATTATTATTAGCACCGCGTCTTACTACCCGTTCGGGTTATACGCACTTACGCTAATGTGTAATGGTAGGGTGATTGTGAGATGAAATGGAGGACCTACAGTTTAACGTGGAATCCGAACCATGGTGGAGGCCTGGCATTCCTCACATTCACAAGATGTGATTAATACAAGTTTTGTCAGAGGTGAAGGAAGGGTTTGGTAATCAGATAAATCTTTGCCGGGACCGAGGATTGAACTCCTGCCGCCAGCATAGAAGTCTGACACCTTACCCCTAGACTACCAGGTCACCCCATATATATCTATTGTTGAATGCCAACTTGTCCTTAGTTTTTAACCGCGCTTGGAACCCATTCGGAGTGATTGGGGCTCGAATAACAGTCGGATATACTAAGGGTCGTTTTTATTAAATGGTTCTCCACTCGCCCTCCATGTACATGCTGGTAGTTTATCTCTAAAATACTTCCTTTCCCATCCCTACTCCATTAGAATAATAATTGTTATGTAGGTAGTAAGACACGTTGATAAAAAAAAGACATAGTTTAAAAGTAAATGTACCCGCATTTTCCTAGAGGAAGTGGGAGTAATCGGTTAGGAAAAAATACTCGTTTCACCCAGTCGGGATATTACATTCCTACCTCTTCACCGATAAACTAAACGAGCTTGACATTTAGACCGCACGCCCACCCGCCGATGCTGGTTTTTGTCTTCTTTTCTTCATGTCTTCATAATGGATCTTTGAGTAAGGAGTCGGGCTCATCTCGTTTGGCTTTGATAGGGAGGTCGTGGCTATTATACTGACTAGGTATCTCGAGGGTGTTTTCTTCACCAATAGTGTCCCACTCCCCTCGATAAGTCGAGTACAGTACCTCTAGATTTTACCTTTCTCATCCCAACCCACATTCGCCTAGTTAAAATGCGTATAGCCCGGACGGGTAGTAAGACGTAGCGGAGAAAACAAATGAGTAAAATGAAGATTGTGCATGCATTTTAAAGATAGTTGACCTTGATTAGAACATGAATAAACCACCTACAGGACTAAATTTAGTTTTTATATAGTTAAAGGGGTCCTGTAATAAATCTTTACAGTGTAAAATTGGCATCGTTTATTTGTTTTAAACGGCTTAAATTTGTCTTACCTCAATTTATTCTCCAAACCGTTCCTTTTAAGTATTGCCAGGGAGGCCTTCTCCATAAGCAAATAAGTGAAAAACTAATAAAAATAATGAAACAAAAACTAGTCTGTCTGGGCCAGCGGCGTGACGGCTTGTGTTGGTTGGCACTGCGCGTATATAGGTCATTTTGCAGACGCAAACAAAGGTGGGAAGGAAACAAAGGACAAGTTAAAAAAAAATGTAACTGCGCAGCAGGTGATCAAGCGCTGGCGGCATTAGACACCATCGCCTCAAATCTACAGCCGACAGGACCAACCTGAAACACGTTGTCCTCAAATGACGTCATGGCCAGAAAGATAATGGCTGCCTTCGGTGCAGGTTTAGTGACCAGGAATGCGAGGTCTTGAAAATAATAAATACAGACCCTACGGCTGGGTCTAAGTCGTCATTACCGCGTTAGACTGGCCTGCTGATGATGGGGATATCGGAGTTTTAATCCTGGTCGGATCCACTGATAGTGGATTTTCCTAAATGATTTTACACTCTACTTCCACGCAAATCCTGATATATTACCTCTAAAAGGCTTCCTTCCTCATCCCTACCTAGATTAGAGTAATTATCATATACGCATATAAACCGAACAGGTAGTAAGACACGGTGATACAAAAAATACCATTCAATTTTCGTAGGGAAAAACCTTTTATCTGGTTCTTTTCACCACGTCTTACTACCCGTTCGGTTTGTACGCACTTACGCTAATTTGTAAAGGTAGGGTTATTGTGAGATGAAATGGAGGACCTACAGTTTAACGTGGGATCCGAACCACGGTGGAGGCCTGGCATTCCTCACATTCACAAGTTGTGATTAATACACGTCAGAGGGGAAGGAAGGGTTTTGCAATCAGATAAATTTGCCGGGCCCGAGGATTGAACCCCGGACCCTCAGCACAGAAGTCCGACACCCTACCAGGTCACCTACATATAGTTCCAGTAATGTCATGTGGTTTGTAGCTGTCACTTTTGATATATACTATAAATACTGTACCTTTAAAATAATTCTAGTAAAATAGTAAAACGTTATCAATTTTTGGCCTATAAAACAAATGTTTGTATTTTCTCTAAGCTCTTTCCAACCAAAATGTTATTGTACATGGCGACCAAGAGATCCGAGTGCTTCCGCCATTACTGTTTTTATTCCCCCGTTTAGTTTTGTTTATACATCCTCTTTTTTTATAGTCGTAAAGCGTGAAAATGTTTGTCCATTAATAGAATAAAAGAGAAAGTAATGTCGTAATCTGCAATATTATCGAGGCTATCCTCGTCGTCCACCAATTTTTTGTTAGTTTGTGTAGTTTGCGATTTTTTGGGTCTTTTTTCAATAATCGTCACTCCCCAGTGGTTTCCCGAATAAAACTATCGTCGAATCTTTTGAGTTATGATATTATTTTATTTTATTAATCTCTTTGTCGCCAAAAACCTCTAACGGCCCAATGCTATTTACAGTCCAATTTTAATAGAAAGGGACTTTTAGAAAATACAAAGATTTTTTCGGCAAAAATTAATATCTTACTACCTGCCTCGGTGGCCTCATGGTCTAGGACAGTGGTTGCCAAAAGATGGTCCATGGATCCCCGGGGGTCCGCGTGCTGTTCCTAGGGGGTCCGCGACAACCACCTACATTTAATTAAATTAAAAGTTAAAATAATAATTAAGAAACAATAGGCCTAATCTTTATAAATAAAAAGCTTCCCCTCCTCACCCACCTGCGCAATGCTACATAGAAAACAAGTATAGAAATAGACTTTACATACATTTTCGTGAAGGCGTAACTAACATTTTTTGTGAAACTATTACATTCATTATTATTACAACTAGTCCTAGTGTAAAAATAAAAGTATGTAAAACAGATTTGACTCGGATTTACTGTTCCAAATTCTCAATTTTCTAACATGGATTATTAATATGGATTGGGGGAGGCGGGTTGCTATTTTCTCTACGTAGAATAGATTAGATTATAATGATTATAAAAAACGGGGGTTCGCCGGTCTCAAAAGAGAGACTCTTGGGAAGTCCTTGACTGGTAGGTAATAGGGAACCACTGGTCTTGGTTGCCACTCGCGTGTTAGACTATACTTCCGATGACAGGGAGGTTGGTATTTGAGTCTCGGTCGGTTGTAGGGGATACTAAAGGTGGCTTTTTCAAAATGGTTTCTCACTCTCCACGCAAATGCGGGCACACCTCTAAATTCAACCTTCCTCATTCCAAGCTCATTAGCGTACTTAGTACATAATAGTAATGAGCCGGTAGTAAGACGTGGAACTAAGGAAAAGCAAAAAATAAACAAAGGCCTACTATGCTATTAGTGTTGTATTATAGGTATTAATAATATCTTTCAAAATTGAGAGCCACCGATCACAATATGACCTGACATACGAATACGTGTAAGTAGATTTAGTAACTTTTCAGCTTCGAGAAGGGATTTTTCCTATTAAAACTCGACGTTTCAACGCATGAGGTGAGTAAACGAGAAGAACTGCGCCGACAGGTCTGGGAAAATGGAAACATGTGAAAAATTATCCTGTTTGTATCAGTCTTGAACTCAACCACTTCCTCCAAGACAAATAAAATGTGAATAGTTTGAATACTTTATGGATTTCCTTGTTCTTTACATCTAGAAAATACTTTTGAACGCTACTTGAGATCCACTTGTTGATCTACCGTACGGGTCAAGAAAATGCCACACACCAAACAGAAAGCACCGTCTGAGGTCCGACCGATCCTAAGCTCATTCTGAAGGGTCCTGGGTTCTATTCCAGCATGACTAATAAATGTATCTAGAGTGAAATTGAGGCATCTCCTTTTACGGTGGTGAAATAAAATTCGAGAGATTGGGTCGTATGTCTGTTCTAGAACTGAGCAATTTTGCAAGTCGTGTGTTGATAAAGTTGATCGGCTCATAAAGTGTAAGTACGTCAAATATCCCAAATTATTATTTTTTAATGCAACTCGCTTCTGTTTACAGCATCAATCACGTCTTGTTTGGTGAGGTATGTTTTGGTCTACCCACTTTCTTTATACAAATTCGGGGTATACTTCTAAATTCGACCTTAATCATCCCTACCACATTGGTATACTGTACATATATAGGCAACCCGGACGAGTAATCAGAAGTGGAGCACGGACCTATAAAGAAAAGCAACAATCTATCTCGCTGTCATTTTCTGTGGATTCTAAGCACGAAATACGGAAAGGGGTTGATTTCCACCCACCCGGTTGTAGCACCAGAATGCTAGGCCACACGAGGTGAGGTTGCTGACTTAAAGTGGTTCGTCCCCTATAAAAGAACTGCGGGATTGTCTTCTAGCGATCGTCAATGAACCACTCACATGTGTGTGCATATAGAAGGCGGCGGGAGTCGGCTGCAGAATACGTAATGAACCGAAGCCGCTCCCATGAATGAGAGGGTTCTCTTTCCTCTTTCATCTAATAGTATCGTAGTAGCCTACTGTAATATTGTCTGGCGCGATGACTCACGCCACAACTGTAGGAGAGAACTATACACGGCATTTCCGGCGGACTGCATCGCATGAGGGGGGAGAGAGATGGCTGCTGCCCGCCCTGTGCCTCGTTTCCTGTGCCACGCCGCTGTCGACGGGAAGTTATTTTCTGCGCCCGGAGTGTTCTTGGGAGACGTCCTGCAAAAGTTCGTTGCATGCCAAGCGCATGGGAGGTCGCTCTTTGAACCCAGACGATTGTTTTGATACGGTGATGGGTGAAGTTTTCGCTGACGCTTTAAGTTAGGGGGTCAGCCTACCGGACCTATGCTAGGCCATAGTGTCATAGTTATAATGGGAACGTTCCCAGGGCGCTAAATATACTAGCAATATTAGTAACCATATAGACTCAATTTATTTAAACAATAACCTGTATAAAATGTTTTCTTATTATTTTGTAATCGGTACTAAAGTCGCATTGGAAGAGATCTGTAATAGGTCCTTCCTTGGCAAATTTTCTAAAGGTGAATAGAATGCCTCTTAAGCTATTTGAAGTTTGATACAAAGCCATCTTTAAGCTTGATATTATAAATTTCGGAAAATTTTGGAAAGGGTGCTGGGGTTTGAACCCTCATACATCCCCTCCTTATATCCATGTATTCCCCATAATAGTCCCTGTCTTGATATACAACTTCATGTACCCACTCGCGCCTTCCTCGCCCTTCCACTTAAAATAAGAACTTCCTCTAAGAAACACCTAAGTTTATAGTTTTGACAAAGATATTTTGCTAACTAAAGAAATGCTGGGTGACCTGGTTGTCTAGAGGTAAGGTGTCAGACTTCTATGCTGGCGGCTGGGGTTCAATCCTCGGTCCCGGCATAGATTTATCTGATTGCCAAACCCTTTCTTCACCTCTGACAAGACATATTGTGAATGTGGGAAATGCCAGGCCTCGACCGTGGTTCGAATTCCACGTTAAACTGTAGGTCCTCCATTTCATCTCACAATCATCCTACCATTACACATTAGCGTAAGTGCGTATAACCCGAACGGGTAGTAAGACGCGGTGATAATAATAATAAAGAAATGCTGGCCCGCCCCTGTTTGCAACCCTGTCGCGTGTAGATGTCCCGCTGCGCTCGTAATCACGTTTCCCTGCCTTGTAGCCTGTGTGCACTTACCCTTAGTTTTATTTATTTGAGGAATTCAACTTGCACTTTCTGAACCAAATGATATATCAGGTCACAAGAACTTCTTTGAGTGAGAGCGAACGGGCCTACCAATTTTGCCGGGAAAGGAATTTTCACATACATTCCAGGGTTCTTTTACATGCCACAATCGACATGAGACCGGCGGCTCTACTTCCACTCAGAAGGAAATTGTGCTAAGGATTTTTATCACTAAAAAAAATCCGCTGACATCGGTTGGGTTTGAACCTACAAACGAGTCCTGAGGCGAGCATTTTACCCCAAGACCACCAAGGTCAACCACGTGCCTATAGCATTTCTCAAAACCTGACCTGCCCGACGTCTTTGTATGGATTTATCTGCTCATGTCCAAAGTAAAATAAATATTCATTGAAAGTCCACGACTTCAAACAAACTTGTCCTTCTTAAAACGGCTTGTTTTTAATCTCTCTCGTGCTGCCTTATTTTTTTTCCCCTATGACCCTTGGGATACAGTACAAAATCTGTCGGGGTCATTTCTTGAAGGGATCAAACTCCACGTGATAAGGACGAAAAACAGTGTTGAGTCAAATATTAAGAGAGGTCTACTTGTTTTGCCGTATTTGTACACCAACAGTGGTAATCAAATAATTGATCAACTTTAAAGAAACAGGGATGGTGTAAACTGTAAACTACAATAGTTTTGTTTCACTTTAGTAAAAAATAAAAATAAAACATCGTTGTTAAATCATTATATAAATAACCTCATATTGATGTGGATTATATTTTAACCCATTATGTTCGATGTATAGCAGTCTTTTTTTTAAATCAATTATAAATCAAAATTAGGAACAGATTAGGAAACTAAGAACTCCTTTACAAAATCAACTTATTTTCTTTTTAAAAAAGCAGATATATTTTTAATCCATATCTCTTTAATGTGACTCATTCAAAACAATTACTTGTTAGTTGCCCGCAGTTGCGGGTACAAGCTGGCTATTTCTTGAATATTGGGGTTCGAATCCCGGTGAAGTGTAGTGAGATGTTTAATTCTGAATGGTTTCCCAATCTCCCATCCCGTAGATCCTTACGATTCCATATATGAATAATTTGAACGTATAGTAGGACGCGTGCACATTATTTCGTGAAACGTTCTAAGTCTATCATTCATTGTGCCATATATATTGCATATATATTAGGAATAGCTTGTGAACCAGTATTGAATCGCTTTAGACATAGACATAACCAGGGATTGAAAAAATAATAATTCCTGGACATGTATTAGGTCCTCTCTAACATTTCGTTTACGGGGATTGACAAACTACTCAAATTTAATTAGTCTTTGACGTTGCATCTATAAAGTACTGCGATTGGAAAGATTGGGGCCATTCGAGGAGTTTGTAAATGGCTGCGATTGGCCAGTTGGAGACATTGAGTGAGATTTGTAAATGGCTTCGATTGACCATTTTGAGACGTATGTTTTTGTACAAGGCTGTGGTAGACCGATAATTTGTAGATGGCCAGCTGGTGTCATTGAATGCATTTTATAACCTAGCATCGATTTCCCGAGTGTTTTCCTACTTCATTTTACGCCAGTAAAAGTAGCATATTTTCTTATATGCAGGAGTTCAAATATATATACCAGTAACTGAAAGTTTAACTAGTCGTTGGCTAAAATATGGAACCAAAATGTCTTAATGTTAAGTGGAAAATGTGCTATTATTATTATTCATATTATTATCATCATAATCATAATCATCTACGGTAGGAGTATAAATGACAGCTAGCAGAAGGCTCTTCATTGCAAACATTGCCTGCAAGTAAACAATGTCACCATATTCGGAAGTTATTATTGAAAATATAGATAGTATTAATATGAAAATACGTATTTCCGAATAGGTTGACACAAGTTACTTGTAGCCACTGTTAGCAATAAATAACCTCTTGCTAGCTGTCACTTATTTACCACCCCTCCTACCGCGTAGATGGGATATATAAATAATATTTTATATTTTAATAAATACAAATACTACCTTGTGCATCTAAAAATAGGTTACTTAGAATGCTTCAAAAGGCATTCAATTAATAGTTAACTGATACAAAATGAATATAGTATATAAAATATCTCGCCAGTTAGAAATGTATAGTCTACATACTTCTTTTTGAGACCTGCTTATAGCCACATTATTTTATCCGAAACTGGTTGAAAGCTAAATGTAAGCACTCTACCAGGTGCTTTACGAGCCTTTCATCATATTTACATAATATAAGGTATCGCAGCATTTATAACAACCATTAATAACATGTCTGGCAGATAAGTAGGTGTCCTTCCGAAAACGTAAGGCCCGCCCTAGTGACACAGTACAACTACGCATAAACATATAGTTTACACTCATTTTGATAAATTGATTTATAATCTCGTGGTATAGTATATTATATATTATTCAATTGTATCATTTGGTTCATTTAACTTTTTTTTTTTTAAATCTGTTTTTGCACTTATTCAATGCGGTATAATTTTTTGTTTACATCGAACGGGATCTTAAATAATAATTTATCCAATACTGAACTTAGCTTGTTTTAAAAACCCAACACACATACTATTTTTCATCCACATCGTTTTATGCCATTATAATAATTTTTCAAACCTGTTTAGGTCTATTTATGTTCACATATGTATGAGTAAATAGATAGTTGAAACTTAAATTAATTAACTGTCTATACTAAATAGTGACAATTAATTCTTCCACGTTGCAAAATTTGTCATAGATTTTCTTTTAAACCTTGTTCAATATTGAGTTTTCAGAGTAAAATTTGGTTGTTTAGATTTTCATTTGAGTGATAGCGGATTTAAAATGACGATGCGGATGTGAACCCATGTATGTCCTACTGTTGGGCAGCATTTATAACGATACTGGTTTTTATGATGATTACGATTGTGTATGCCTTACTGCGCACTTGATATCACACGGCTATGATGATCTGATCATATTTATTATAATAATTTAACTTCAGTACTCTAAATTTGATGTTAAAATGGTACCGTTTTTGTTCATTTACGAACTGATACGGAGAGCCTGAGTTAGTGTTGTTACAGACTGAAATTTTCTCTTTATTACTATTTTTTGTGTGATATTACTTTGTTTCTCTGTGGATTTATACGCACAAGCTGCTTATATATGACCTGCCCCTTGCTTCTTGGACCCCTTGTCATCAGTGTTAAAACTAAGAGTAGAACTGGCAACCTGATGTTGTGAAGGCTACTTTCCTATTTAGTTAAGGGAGCCAGCATGTCACATGATATTTTAAATAGAACGGTGTTTTTTTTTCTAAGGAAGACAGTTTTAAAACTTAATTTATTGAAATTACTTCGAAAACGCCTAATCCTACATGGATGAAGTATTTAAAGGAAAATACACTTTATCCGTGACTTTTTAAATAAATTATAGGGGTCCAAAACAGTATCATTACAAGCTTATCAACGAGTCTTATTTATTTTTGTAAAATATTTTTCACTCGGTTAATGTTTTATTAGTCTTACCCTCCTTGGTGGTGTAGTTAGCTAACGCGCTGGTTTCGTATTGAGCTAGTCTGCCGGGGACGGGGAGATCGAGGTTCAAATATTGATCGGATGAACTGGGGTGGGGTGTTCCCTAAATGTTTTTCCGCTCTTCCTCTACGCAAATGCGGGTTCACTTATTCTATATTCAACCTTCTCAATCCCTAACTTAGTAGGGTTCGGCCAGACTGACAAGCGAGCGAGCGACTGCGTGGTCAAACTGGCGAGTGAGTGCGTGATTAGCATATAGCTATAAATAGTTGTTGACGAGGAGGCAAAGGCTCGAATCTTGGCTCAGTGAACTGAGGGTGGTTTTTGACATGTGATTTATTGTTGTGGTTTTCCCATCCTCTATCCGCACTAATGGTGATTCTTATTTTTAAAGGCCTACTTTGATTATAACATTGAAGTCATGTCAAATTGAGAAGTTTTCCTAGCACTCAATGAACCAACATACAATAATATTGCTTAGCGTCTGTAAACTAGATTGTTCCAGCGCTAGCGCGCGCACTCTTGAAAAATAGAACCAGGTCTATCTTGTGAGCGCGCGCGCTCACTCCAGTCTGGCCACATCTCATTACAACCAATGTGTGTTCTATTTTACTTTTTAGTCGCTCTCTCGCCCAGTCTGGACGTACCCTTAGCCTATTTAGTACTTAAGTGTATAACCCTAACGGGTAGTAAGACGCGGTGTTAAGTATTATTATTATTACTACACCTAGTTGGATACATGTTGGATCCATGTAACATGTCAAACGAAAATTGTATACAAGTACAGTAGCAACGTTTGTATTTTCAAATTATTTGCGACATTCTATTTTCATTCTCATTAAAATGAAATAAACGGCCATGAAATTTTACAAAACAAGACCAAGTTTTACAATTAAACAATAGTCTAGGTACTGGTTGTCAAAACGAAACAGTTAACTTGCAAATAGGGGAAATCTTAATCGCCTCTCTTTGTGTTTAAGGAAGAAATGAAAATTTTCAACTTAAAAATTTTGATCCAAAAATGTAATATCTAATTCCAGGGGAAACTGGTGTATTCGTAAAGGTGTAGTAGTACAATATCTGGTCTACATTACACTGGGGGAACATTGAAGTTTAGTGACACACATTTGAATTCGCATACCAAACGCTATAGTCGATGAGTGTGAGAAGAGATGGAGTCGCTGTTATCACCGCATTTTAGTACCTCTTCACTCTGTACTCTTATATTATTATTATTATTATTATTATTAGCACCGCGTCTTACTACCAGTTCGGGTTGTACGCACTTACGCTAATGTGTAATGGTAGAGTGATTGTGAGATGAAATGGAGGACCTACAGTTTAACGTGGAATCCGAACCACGGTGGAGGCCTGGCATTCCCCACATTCACAAGATGTCTTGTCAGAGGTGAAGGAAGGGTTTGGTAATCAGATAAATCTTTGCCGGGACCGAGGATTGAACCCCGGCCGCCAGCACAGAAGTCTGACACCTTACCCCTAGACCACCAGGTCACCCTATACTCTTATAGGCCTATACTAATTACACTAATGAGTTATGTATGAGGACGGTTGAATTTAGAGGAAGTATACCAGCATTTGCGTGGAGGAAAATTGAAAAACTGTCTAGGGCAAACCACCCCCCACTACATCTGACCGGGATTCGAAACCCCAATCTCCCCGTCTTCAGCAGACCAGTCTAATACGAGAGTGATGGTCTAGCCCAGTGGTTCTCTAACTCCTTAGTCACGCGGATCCTCTAAACAGGGAACAGGTGATTTGCGGACCCCATAAAGTAGAATAAATGATTTTTAAAAAAGTTGATAAATTTATAGTATATTTACATAGATAAATTTGTCATAATATATTTTTAATCGAAATATAATTTCAACATAAATAAATATAAAATAAATGTAGCTATTATTTGAACATGTATAATCACTGTTAATTAATGTGAGTAATGGAACTGCTTGTGTGACTTAAAAATACCATTGAAATCTGTAGCACTTTTAGTGACTAATCTCCTTAAGTCTAACTCCTCACTAAGACAATTTCACTTCACATTTTTTCATACCAAATAGAACAGAAAAGGCTTCCTCGCACAAATAAGTTGTTGGAAAAGGCATCAAATGTTTCAGTGCTTTGTCCTGGCGGACGAGAAAATAAATATAAAAAGTGAATTTCCAAATCCTCCTCTCAAAGATGTGGGCACAAGGAGTGTGGCCAACCCCCATCTTTCAACCTCACTTTCTCGCCAGGCCTCCCCATTGTGTTTGATACTTAATAGCGATTAACCCTTTTATACAAAATTTTATAAGATGTCACGGATTACCTGGACGATCTCGCGGACCCCCTGGATGATCTTCGGAAAGCTATGGGGGTCCGTGGATCTATGCTCTCTAGACCATGCGGCTGCCACAGAAGCCGGCATATATTGCTACTCATTTGATATTTTTCCTGGTGTAACGTTCTTAAAATGAATTTAACTAAAGTAAAACTTAGGACATCTCGATTCTATTTGTTTCATTTAAATTTTTGGAAAATTTTCCATCTCACATCTCCAGACGCATCTGAATGCGTAAAGCCCACATTATACTAGATTTCCAGTGACGGGGAGAGGAGGTCAAGGTTCGAATTTTGGTTGGATGCACTGGAAATTGTTTTTTCATCAGTCATCACCATTCTATGGGAATGTGGGTGCATTTAATCTCTCCCTGCTCATTAATACCCTTTGGATTAAGTAGCTAATGAGCTTGATGCTAAACGTAATAATGGGGAAAGGTGGGTTGGTGGGTCACATCTGAACCTTTTTTTCTTTTATTCCCCGAGCATCCATCGGTGAGATTGTTTCAACGTTTTAATGGGTTTACTTGCGTGTATATAACGCTAAAATATGAACAGCCTAACTTGACTCGAGGATATAGGAACTTTTTTTTTGTAAAAATAAATACAATATTGCTTCAATACAAACATATAGTCAGTGCTCGAATTAGGAAATTTTAACAAACGGAACGGTAGCAATTAACAACCAACAATTACTTAATCAATTTTACAGCCTGAAATAATTACATTGTTAGAACCTATTGCATTGTCTATACACACTTCAATAAGTTGCATGCTAAAGCCATGCCAATTTAATTGAATCTCAGTAAAATGAATATCACATTGTAGTTCACTATACTAATCTAATTAATTGATAATTACAATGAATTAATATTGATTTGTAATGAAACGAAAAATACACACAGTAAAGCGATATCAAATAATTAACTATGTAGGTAGACACTAGTCTAAAACCACATAAAATTCATTATTCATTAAAATCATTTATAATCAAATTCAAAACTAATTATTTTCAGCACAATAATAATAATAATTACATCTTGATTACATTAAAATATAAATATAACATTGTTGTTAGCGTTTTGTTTCGCATCTCTTTCATTCCTGTAAAAAATAAAACACTAGAAACATTGGAAGGATAGGCCTACCTATTATTTGTGGGGAAAATACTAGACTGAAATTAATTGACTTATAATGAGAGAAATATGAAAACATTCCCCAATCACTTCTTATGAAGTAAAAAGGAGTTTCATCCTACAAAATGTTGCTACAGAAGAAGCAAAATAATGGTACCAGAAAATTCGAAAATTCTTTGTTTTACGTTGTTGTGAAAAATTATGAGAATGTTAAGAAATTATTATTTAATCCACATGAAAATTTCTGTTTCACTGTAAAATGTTACAAACGCTTTAAATTAAATTGCCATAAGAGACCAGATATTTTATTTTTGAATGTAAAACCCTTTTTCATCATCATAAACTGTTTCCAGTCTGTAGCCGGGTCAATTTAGTAAAATGCCTCCATCTTCCTTTCTTACTCCACCACTCTTCCTCTAATTTCTTCCATTCTTCTCCTCTCACTTGAATACTTTCTGATATCGGCTCCTCCCATCTCTTTATTGACCTCACCTGCGCTTTTTTCCCCACATACTTCATTTCCAACATTTTCTTCGGCATCCTCTCTTTTTCCATTCTCATTACATGCCCATATCATCTTAGTATTGCTTCCTCTACTATCTCATGTACATATACTCCATGAACTATTCTTTCCTGGATATCTTCATTCCTAATCTTGTTTCTCCTCGTGATAGCTTGAGCACGGGTTTGTTTCGGCCACCGGCTTACTAAGCCTGTCGTGGTAAAGGCCATTTCGGACCACACCAGGACACTATTTTTTTTTAAACAAATATTGACAATATTACCTGCGTGGTGGAACTTCGTATATATTTGCATATTTCAGACCTCACATATTGGGAATTTAATTTGCATGTAAATTCTGACTACTGAACAGGCTCAGTTTTGGTTAAATAATCTTAGAATTTCTAAAGATTAAGCCGCCAAAAAATGGACACACTTTGTTATTTTTCATTTCATCCAATACAATAAATATTGTGAAGAAAATGTGTTTAAATATAAAACTTACTTGGCAAGGAAATATTGTAGCTAACTTGAGTAGATAGATACAATTTTAAGTGAAAAATAATTTATAAAAATAAATGTTCTTACAAAATGTATCTCTCTCTTTTTTTTCTGACTTGTGGCACAGCGTTTAAACTTCAAATATGTACGGTATTTAGACTATGAAAGACAATGCAAAACCAAAGGTATACTCCATTCACGGTAGGAATTACTCTCTGAAAGGTCTTTTTTCCTACCAATATCCTACTATATAATATATTTCTGGTGGGGAAAAAGGACTTTCAGAAAACAATTCCTACGCTGAACAGACTTTAGAAATCTTTTACCTAAGAACAGAAACAGTAAATACCCTTTCCAAAAATAAAAAATAATCCCCTCAATATTGGCTACAAGGGGAAGGGAAAGGGAAAGAAAGATTAACACCCGGGAAATATTTGTGTTGAAGTCATTGTCTTGTTATAGGAATCATCGTCTCTGTTGTGAAGCAAATTCTTGGAAAACCCAGTGTAATACAAAATACAAAACACTATACAGATGCGTAGTAAGTAGCATTTATGTCCGTTCAAAATCCAATACACTACACAGATACGTAGTAGGATCTGGGTTCGTTCAGACTAAAATAGAGAGCTTTTTGAAAAACGATGGGAAGAACAAAGAGGTAGCGTTCTAGTGTGCGGGTGGAACGCTTTAAACTTGTGTGTTTTATCAACAGGAACACTCGAAATATTTTCCCGTATCAACCGGAACTGCGTTAGGGATGAGTGGGAAGAAATGTACCCACATCAGCGTGGAGGAAGAATAGGAAATAATTTAGGGTAAACCACCCTGTCTACCCGGTAGAGATTTGAACCCTGATATGGGCGTCATCGGCAATCTAGTCTTTCACGAAAATTACGCGCCCGACCGATGCAGATGGTAAAATTGTCTCGGCGCTGAAGTTCCCATGACGTGCATGTGTGAAAACTGTACGTTGTTAGCCTTGCCACCCACCTTCACATTGTAAGGACAGTGAGGGCGCTAAGCTACATCATGACCCCCTTCCCCCCCTCTCACGATCTCTTTTTCTATATTATTTTTGTGTGCAGGTCATGCTTCCCTGCCGTATCCATCTAGTGTCGGTGGTAGTTCCTTGAATGGTTGGGTGTGATGACCTTGGTGAGGTAAACACACTGTGGAATGCCGTTCCCCGCCGAGCGCTCCCATTGGTTGTACTGGTCGTCACTCTTTCTCTACTGCGCAGTCGCGGCGGCTGCGTCAATAAATCGCTAGACCGGAACATCTCCCCGCTTGGCGGCGGGTATATTTAGTAGACGCGGGAGGGAATAAAAAAGAAAATGAAATTAAAAAAAAAGTATATCCGCTGAGCTGAATGTTTTTATTTTGATTCAAAAAATAAATGAAAAACTTTGAGTTTTTCTCCCCTCTCTAAATTATGTTTTATTTTGGTGATGGTTTCTTCCTTTTCATTGTTTTATTCTCAAGGTCCCTTGTCCTCTTTTCAAGTCTACATTAATTTTGGCAAAGTAATGTGGTATTATTTTTTTAGTTGGTACCCTTAAGGTGACACGAGAAAATGTTTTTTTTCTTCAGTTTTTACTGCTAGACTTTTTTGACCAAAATAAGTAAAATATTGCTCTATTAGCAACGTTTAGTTTAATTTTCTTTAAATGGTGAAATCATCAGTAATTGTTGAATATCTTTCATCATAGCGGCATTAGAAACTAAGTTATCATTCAATTCCAAGACACCCTTGACAGATATTCAAGAAGTGTTGAGATCACCATGTAGAGAAGATTAATCAAATGTTGCTACTGGAGCAATATTTTATATATTTTGGACAAATAAATGTTTTGTTATATATTTAGCACCGCGTCTTACTACCCGTTCGGGTTATACGCTTTAAGTACTAATTACTCTAATGGATTAGGAATTGGGAAGTGAGATTCGAACCTCGATCTCCCCGTCCTCAGCAGTAGAGCTTCAACACGACAAGCGCGTTAGCCAACTACGCCACCGAGGCGGGTAGTTTTGTTATAAAAACTGCAAAACAACTGGCCTTTTCTCTCGTCCTCTTCCACCTCACCATAACGAAAAGTATAAATTAACTTTCTTATAGCTAACTCCTGGCTACAGATCCAGAGGTTCTGGATTCGATCCTAGGCGCTTCCAAAATTCATCAGTGAAGCATTGGTTCTGAAACGAAGTCAAACTCAGCCTCGTGAGGACATATGGGGAGCTACTTGAGTCAATAAGTAGCAGCTCCGGTTTAGAAAACTGAAATTAACGGCTGGAAGGCTCGTTGTACTAACCACATGACACCCTCTATCCGCAAATGTTGGCACTATCATAACTAACTGTGGCGACCTCTCGCTCGATTTAGTTCATTGGCGAGATCATACCATGGAGAGCTTTATTTACAACAAACACTGCATTTACATCTTACACGCTTAAAATTTAATCTTGTATTTTCAAATAATGAATGTATATCTAGATGTACAACATTTTGGTGAGCTTATCGGTTTCAATGGTGGGAGCTGTCGTGTTTTATTCGCTTGATAACTTCCTATATATCATGAGCTAGACTAGACCACGGTATCAAATTATTTTAAAGGCTTGAAGTTATGAGATGTAACTGACAAGGAATAGAGAATTCTAGTAAATGTACTCGCATTTAAAATGAGGAAGGGTGACAACAGCAATTAGAAGAAGGAAAAAAATGTACACACACCAGGCCGGAATTTGAAACCTCAACTTTCCCATTATCGGCAAGTAAATTTAAGCGAGTTGAACGTTTAGTCTGCTTGCCCAGCGATACTGGTAACCGAAAAGTTAAATTTTGGTAGGACGAATGCCATCATACTACCTGACAATACAACTAGGGGGCTAATGGTAATGAGTAATTAGCACCTTCCTGCGCATGTTGTAATGTTTTGATGGAAAGACCGCTACTCTGTTCACCTATGCGGCGGGAGCGATATCGATTAAACTGCCGTGAACTCTGGTTTGCCGCGCGCTGATTGGCTGAGTCGACGGTCACGTGATCTTTGTGTTTGTGTAACGTGACCTGTTTGTTTTCGTTGGGCGGCCACGTGGGAACTGCGTCGCATCTTTCTCCCACTGCCTACTGGCCCGGCGAAATACCTTGTACCCAAACTCTTCCACCGAAATACTTTGTGCCCAGATGGTTCCGGCGGAATAATTTGTACCTGGATGCCTTACCCGCACACCATCTTTCTCACACGACCTACTGTCACGGCGAAATACCTTGAATATTCCGTTCACGATAGGCTTTTACCTGGATGACAGTTCGAAAATCATATGTTTAGGTTTTGGGTTGCCAACACTTGTAAAAGATCACTGTTTTGTTATAAATGTAAAGATCTTTAATTACCTGTTATATATTACATTTAAAATAACGTAAACTTAAGTTTTCTCATACTATTTCATTTTTTTAAATAATTTCGTTTTGGAACGTTACTGATTTTGTGTAATATAGTGCACACATCAATACCTTTTAATACAGGCATCGTATTTACTTGGAAAAGAGAAAATTGTTGTCATTTTTTTACACACAATAAATGATTTTATTGTATTTTGAAATATTTAACTGAATAAAATATTTTCATCAACTGCGTGGGTGTATAATTGTAAAAAACTTGTTTACCATCGTGTTCAACCACATGGTTTAGATTCGCCAGTCGCCATTTTGAAACTATGTTTGTTAGAAATTTTTGTAAATGTGGTGTTAATATATTTTTTAAGGGGAATAAAACTATAAATAAACTTTGTGTTTGACCTTAAATAAATATATAAATAATATTGGCCTAAATTACTGTGGTTAACTTTCACATTAATATATTACTATCTTGTTTCATTAGTCATCCAAAGTGATAGATGTCAGCTGTTGGCGTAGTGATATATTAGGGATTACTTCTAGTAACATTTCGAGCTGTCATCCAAGTACACTTAGCTCGTGAATGACTTATACCACAACTGTTCCGGCGAAATACCTTGTACCCAAACTATTCCGGCGAAACACTTTGTACCCAAATTGTTCCGGCGAAATAATTTGTACCTAAATGTCTCCCCCGCACACCATCTTTCTCCAACGGCCTATTGTAGCAGCAAATATTCTTTACCAATACGTAAAGGGGGGGGGGCTACGTGTGGGATACCCTCTTTTTCTCTTAGCTAATCTGTCCATAAGTGAAACTCCGTAAGGTTATCTCTAATATTTTTATTTTGTTCTCACGCTCCTTTAATCACACAATGGCTAGGGTCTTATTTATAAATCTTTCTATGGCTCAGCCTAGTAAAGGTCAACATATCCGCCGTTTCGCATTGAATTAGCTACCAACTTTATTGGTGTGACCTACCATTTAACACAGGAGTATCCTGGTTATAGCTCGTTTACAATCAGTCAGAAGCAAAGTGCACTCTCAAGACGTTGTTTGTTCTCTGTTAAAACAAAGAGTATAATGTAATGACTGGAGACGAATATGGCTTCGTTATCAAAGCCAGATTAAAGTATACAACAAATACTCATTAAATATAACCAAATTAATATATAAGATTTGTTGACAATGGTCTTGAAGTAAATTGCTCGGCTCAGGACCCGATGTTCGTTGGTTCAAACCCAGCCGTGGTCGAGGAATTTTTTTTAGTGGTAAAAATCCGCAGCACAACTTTTTTCGGAGGGGAAGTAAAGCCGTCGGTCCCGCGTCTATTGTGGTATGGAAAAGAACCCTGAAAGGTATGTGAAAATACCTTTCCTGGCAAAATTGGTAGGTGCTTTCGCTCTCACTCATAGAAATTCTCGTATGCTGATATAATCAGTCGGTTCAGCAAGTTGTGAGGAGTTTATTCTTTCTCGTGAAGCCCCGCGTTGTTGAAGCGAAATTGTAAGGTGTTGCTTTTACCATACGGGGGGGAGTCCTGGGTTAGAATCCCTACGATTTCGAATTCAAGTTGTAGGGGAGAATGTTTTCACGAGGAGTTGTTCACTCTCGTTGTGGAGTCTCTTGTTAGAATTCGGCGTGATGGGTATGCGGATCTGGTATTATTACTATTTTTGTGTGAAGGACGTTAATTTGCAGAAATTTGTTTTATTAACTTAAAACCCGTTTTAAAATAAGTCTATCGTACACACACAATGCGGAAACTTAAATTAGATAGCTTTTAGGTTGGAAGTCGAGTAAAAATTTTAGATTAGCCTAGCGCGGACCGCTTCTCAGCAAGGTTTTGAACAGAATAGAAAGTGGAGCCTTCTTTTTGAGTATATAGTCGGGAAGAAATGGTTCTAGTATATTCTTTCTGTCTTTCTTTAAGTTGCACCATGTTCTATTTGTTCCAGAAGAGAGGGAGGGATAATAGCTTAGAGAACATTTTCTCGAAGTTATTTTGTTTCACAATTACCTACACCTCAAAGCACCTCCTTTTTCAATCTGAAACAGCTAATTTTTAATTTATAAAATAGTGTAATAGTTGGTCAATAAAGGCAAAAAAGTGACATTAAAATAGGAAATCTAGGGAGGAGGAAACGGATTTAAAACTTCTCCCTATTCTAGAATAAAAGGGATCAGAGGAGGAAATTGCTTTAATTTGCTTGGTGGCTGTTACACCTGTAGTCGCGAATCGTAACCACACTCGTCTAGGTAGACGTTGCGAAATGTTGCGCATGCGCGGTCATTAGCTGGCAGTTCCCGTATCCATGTTTTGTTTGTGGAAACGCCTGATCTTATGCGTTTCATTTTGAGATTGACTAGGATGAGTCCAAAGTACATTCTTATGACTAGGATGAGTCCAAAGTACATTCTTAATGTATAAATCTAGTGTCTCATGCTAAAACAATCTCGTTAAACAGTTACTGCTAGTAAAACTGAAACTGGCACACCCTGCCATTGAGGTAATTTTCTAGATATCTGTAGTTCGCGAACGAATAGTGCGTTAATGATTCCTACAATTAAAATAATCGAACTAAAAGAGTGATTTCCATGGTCCTTTTGAAAAAAAAACATTTTTTTGCGTGGCCAAAATGGAAAACTTTTTTATTTTTGATGTTATTTTATAGGTATTGATATTTATCAAAAGTGAGCTCACATGACTTGACGTGTAATTGGCTGAAAGTAGATCTAGCTACTTTTTTTTAAGCTTCCTTTGAAAATAATAACTTCTTGGAGGGATCTAAATTTTTACTCGCAAATGCGGGCACATGTCTTCTAGATTCACCCTTCATACATAACACATCATCGTAATTAGTGAGCTACACAAACGTAAAATACGAATGGATAGTAATATGCCGTGCTTTTTTTTTTTTTTTTACCTGCCTAGCTGCAGGCCGATCGCAAATTATTGAACGACTCAACTATTTCACGAACTATTAAAACTAGATGAATGAACCACTCATTCTGAACCAATTTGAACTATCGCCAAAAGTTAACATCTATGCCCTTCTCAACTATTACGTTAGTAACATTGTTGCCCATCCTAAGTGCTATTCACGACACATCTAATCCACTGATCTATGATTCAATCCAACCTCGCAATCATTGTTCGGTTCCGTAGAGCAACTGTTTGTTATTGTGTGGCGCAGAACCTATTCTAAGCGGAGTTTCCTTGTGCGGGGCCCCCCTACGAGTGCCGTGCGGAGCACACCTGCCCTCTGAAAGAACCTATACCAACAACAACCCGAGGGTCGACCACCTTTCCGCACCGCGCGCGGCAACGAAGTCCTCGGCACGGCAGCAAGATCAAGACTCGCTACGTCACTGGCATAGCCTGCGACATAGATGGTATAGAAAGAAAAAAGGTATTGATGAGAGTACATAAGTATAGGAAGAATTATCAGTAAATTCTATCAGAAATTTGTTTCTAATGGGAGTTTTTATTAACGAAAATGTAGATTTTTTATATCTATCATTAATAATATATGTATATACAGTATCAAACGGTAAATATCGATATTAGTGAAGTAAATGTAATTTTCCCACAAATTCCTAGAATGATTTAAAACACTCTAGAAACCAGAACTCTATCCTTGACCAGGCGCATTTAATCCCCACATTGTGATGTTTTATCCGCCTGTTGATTGATAATGGATGGATAATTATACAAATCCCCGTGTAAGATAGTGTTTATCCGCATCGGTGGGCACGCGGACTATGGGATCATTATTGTCTCGATTGTCGTAAACTGGGAGATCGAGATTTAAGCTCCGGTTGGGTGTGCTGAGGCGTTCCCCTTCATCTTAAAAGGTTTCTCAGACTCCATTCAAATGCGGGTACATTTCCTCCATACTTTAGGGTTGCCATGGACCGGAAAAACGCAGATTTTTTTGTGGTAAAAACAACGAAATGACAAAATTTTGCTTAGATAAAAAGCTAATATACAAATACTTGAATATTTTTTAATTTAAAACAGTAACTGGAAGCTTTAAATTATAGGTATTTGTGTGTAAAAAAAAAGCTAAGTAAAAAACTAAGCACGCTGATTTCGAACACGTCTCATCTGCCCTTGCCAACGTTTGTAACATTGGGTTGCATAATGACTTCATATAATATGCTTCCATCAAGGTCAGATCAACCTGTTCTTAACACCAATTAATAACCTGCATCGCCTTGCGCAAGGTATGGAAAAGAAAACTCCAAGATAGGCCAGAAATGTGTATAGTGCATTCGTATTTGAATGATGCTAGCAATTTTCCTTGGTGACGGTGGGGGAAAAAGTGAAAAACTTCCTTGTTACTAGAGTATGTTCCTATTTAGAGAGAATGTTCTGTATTAAGAAATTCTATTAATTCTTTATCTCCATTAATGTTTAATCAGAAATGATCCACGTGCAATAGTGTCAGTGTAAATTTACGATTTCGAGCCTATTGTAACACAGAATTGATGCACACTTTTAAATGACACTACACGGGTCCATTTTATTAATATAAATATTTGATTTCTTTTTTACTCCAATATTTTCTTTTATATAGTCTAGTCGTTGTGATTTTGCCCTTTCTACCAGTTCTAAAAATACCTAAAAAAAGTTTTATATTAATCTGATTGGAAGAGATGTCATGTCACCTTGACTAAAGATGTTAATTGACTTGACATGCCAAAGTAAATCCCGATCCACACACGTTTTACTTGCGCAATTGAAGTTGCGTCTGGACAGCAAAACTGCATTTATGTGAACTTTGCAGAGACGACAGACTGGGTACGTCAGCGTATTCTATCATCGACCTGCATATACTTGTCGGTGCGTGTGGACAATACCCGCAATGTTCTCTACAAATATTCAGTTTTACTTCTATATTGGTGCAGGAACAATGATCGTCGAGTTCAAAAATGTTTTCTTTTTTTCTTGATCAACTTTTTATTGTTCGACTTGTTCACGTAAGTGTTTTGCGGAAACCCCTGAATTTTTGTCTCTTCAGTAGCCCATGTCTGGAGCATCTTGACGGTCGCGTGCACTTGAGACGTTTAATTTACCTTCTTTTTGAAAGACAAAATGCAAAAATGGATCAGACTAGCACACTACCTCCATGATGGATTCCGAAGAAACCGAGCGGCAAAAACGATGCTGAAAACTGAACGGTGGTGGTCACAACTGTACTGCAACTTTTTTTTACACAGTTTTGTCTGCGCAGTCCTAACCGAGTATAAAAACGTTGCGTGTGGGCCGAGCTCAGGGGACAGCATATATTTTCGAGAAGGAGGGATATTAAACTGCTATTTAAAAAGCTTCCAGCCGTCAATAAAAGTAGAGTTACCAACACACAACTCGGCCAAGCAGCTCTCTTCAAGATAGGATTTCCCATACTAAAAGTCCATCTCACGGCTAACCACCTCTACCACGTTTGAAATATTTTGAGATTTTTTTTTAACTACTATGCTCTTTGAAATTAAAAATTCTTAAGCTACTTAAAACAACTCTGATATGGATTTTCCTTAAGATTAGCTTTGCTACATTAAAAAAAGGTTTCACGCATACATGAGAACTTTGGCAGAAAAACTTTAATCAAAACGTCAAAGTCGTTGATATAACTATGAAAATATCATAGGGCTCCAAAAATATTTGTTCTAGAATTATGAATTGTAAGTTTCAGAAAACGAAGCAATTTTCCAACAAAACATAAAATAAAACGTTAATGTTAAGAGTAAATTAAATGTGGTATTGGCTCAGCTCTAGCTGGGAAATGACATACAAGATGGCTTATTAACCAGAAATCGCATTGAAGTGCGGTAAGCTGCACTCTTCATATGGAAACAGTCAAATTGATTTTTCTATTTTAAAATAATTATTTCTATTGTAATTTTTAAAACATAGTAAGACTATTCCCCTAGTTTTTTTTTTCTGAAGTAGATAACAGAAAACCGGCCCACGATGTAACGTCTGGATTGAGATTTATTACCTACCCAAGTTAAGATGTTATGCGTGAGATGAGACGGTATCTTAATTTTTGTATAGTTTTTTTTTAGTTTTTAAGGTATAGTAGTGAAACTAAAAAAGTATACTGTATTTTTAATAACCAAGAGAGAAAAATTGCACAACGCTAAGTTACACATTATGTTGAATTAAAAAAAATTATTATAAATATATTTTTGCAAACGTTTGCAACGTGACCCTAAATATCTTGAAATGTTGTGCATTACAAAAGTCTGTGAAACCTTTTCCATCTAAAATATGAAAAAAATAGTTTTTTAAATTGGATTCAATATTGCACACTCAGTTTTCCCTTCATGATCTTACCTCTACCGATTACAGTATGGCCGCATCTCATAAGCTGCACCATAGTGGAACCCGTCGAGGTAAGCTTGTTGCCTTTCAAGGTAAACGGACTGTACACGGACAAACAGTGTGATGAGAACATAAGATGGACGTATATGGAGAAATCAAAAGGTAAGGAAATATAGAGGGAGGGTAAATGGAGCATCCCAGGATGGCTAGTTTTTCCCGCCTTACTACCTATTCGGGTTATACGCTTATGTATTAATTACGCTAATTGTTTTAGGAATTATGAAGCTTATATTTGAAGGACGTGTACTCGCATTTGCGTGGAGGGAGAGTGGAAAACATTTTGGGAAAACTCATCACATCTGACCGAGATTCGAACCCTGATCTTCCCTTTAGTGGCAGTCTAATCTACTGCAAGAGTAGCACGTTAGAACACACGGCCGTCGAAGCTATTCATTGCCAAGTTGAATGCCAGGCCTCCACCGTGGTTCGGATTTCCACGTTAAACTGTAGGTCCTCCATTTCATCTCACAATCACCCTAACATTACACATTAGCGTAAGTGTGTACAACCCGAACGGGTATTAAGACGCGGTGCTAATAATAATAATAATAATAATAATAATAATAATAATTGCCAAGTTAGGGAGGCAGCGCACAGGTCCAACAGTTTTAGGGGGTGTAAGAGAGTCTGGCGGGAAGAAAAAACAAAACAAGTTACCGCCTACAAAGGTGAATGACAGTTTTAAGAGGAGGTACATATCGATATTTGAGGGAGAAATTTCAATACTTATTTGAGATGCAACCTGCGATACAGTATATGATAATATTTAAAAAAAATAAGA